>JAGDYQ010000027.1:8395782-8415368 GCA_021962125.1 Bulinus truncatus | reverse complement strand
ACAAAGTAAAATAAAAACAAGCAATTAAGCCTGTTCCATTCTGGACACAGGACGTGTTAGCGCATTTTCATGTTATGTATCAGTACGTTTGTTAGCTTTCAGTAAATATTTGTAAATTTTGGAAATGTTTATAAATTCAATTGTGTAATGCATATATCTGTAAAAAAAATATTATAAAGACGTCTCTTTATATTTGAAAAAAAAAATATTTTATCTTAAATCTAACTACAAGTGGTTTGTGGTTACTGAAATAGGACTCATAATTGAAAACATTCGAAATTGTAGTCATTTAATCGTCCGAAAACTCCGTCAATTGTTGCATAGCTCTGATACTTTCAATTAAACTCAGAACATAAGCTTACTATTTCATTTGATGAGTTTCTTAATAAATCTTGGTGAAACTACGTGCTGCAGTATTTCGCACCAAATGAATGGGTTAATGAACGTGCAAGGTGTATATATAATATATAAGCCCCTTAGGAGCCCCGAAGCCCGGCCCTCAGAGGTCCTATCGCAAAATGAACTTTTGATGTACACATGGCAGGCCAAGACCTACAAAATGATATATACATCATGGGTCTAGGACTTATGGTTGCTGAGATATAGGGCGCTCCATTATTAATATAGCTTATATAGTAAAAAATGGTACTTTATAAGGCCCCTTTACGGCCCTGAAAGGTCAGATCGCGAAATGGAAAAAAGTCATCTCTTGGCAGGCCAAGACCTACAAAATGATATATATATATCATGGGTCTAGGACTTATGGTCGTTGAGATCTAGGGTGATGACAGACAGACAGACAGACAAAACGGGGACAATAGAGCATTTTTTTTTCGAAAATGCTCTAAAAAATGCTTTAAATATATTTCAAGTGTTATAGAAAATAAGAAATCTCAAATCTCAATGGGCCCATGTTTGACATTCATCGGGCCCCGTTAGCAATTTGCCGGCACTAGCAAAACGCACCTTTTTTTAAAATCACATATTTCAAGCCAACCAAACGCATGCATTCTGTACTGCCACATTTAACGGTTCAAACATCAATATTTGTATTATTTACATTTTCGTTACGAGTCAATATGTAATGTGTATCACAACAGTTGGGGCTTGTTTTCTAGTCATCATTCTTTATCATGATTTTTGTTATTTTTGTTAGTGGATTGCCGTTATAAGCTACACCGGTTTCGATTAGAGCAAACCACGTGCTGGCACATAAAGGTCCATGACGAGCAGTGGTTAATAAAATGTTGCCGTATTTGGCTGTTTTCCCGCCAGTTTTTGTTGGTTTCCATTGGATTTCGGCCGCTTTTTAAAGTGGATGTTTTGTAATAACGATAAAGACAACTTATGATATAGGCTTAAGTAATAAACGAGTTTTATATTGTTTGTATTTTACATAAAATCGCAGATGATTTTAAAACTCTTTTTGGCCATTCATTATTATTGCACACCACACTACCCCCTTACCCACCCACACACAATAAATACTCATACCATCACTGCACACTGTACAGACAATAGATACGCATACTATCACTGTACAGACAATAAATACTCATATCATCACCGAAGGTAATTATGAAAGGTAGCTGTCTATACCAGGTGAGACACGGCCCAACGCTTCAGGCACTCCACAGCTCCCCCCCCCCTCACCATCAACTCCCCTCCTTCCCCTCCCCCCATCCCCTGTTGAGACAGGAGCATCATGGCACAAAGTCATCTACGTGCCAGATGTCACGGGCAGGCCCTAAACCAACACGAAATTATCCTCGGAGCGGAGTTGTTTTTTTTTTTTCTTCTCTTTTAAGTTTGACATTTGACACCAGGCTTAACTCCACCCCCTCCACCCCACCCCCTCGGCTATCCTCTCCCTCCCTCCCTCCCCTACTACCACTACTTTTTAGTCTTACACTTTTTTCCCCCCTCGTCTACTGTCCACGTTTAGTGTGGTATAAACTAAGATTGCCGTGTGTTTTGATTTTTTATTGGTTTTAAATTGGTTACACTTGAATGAACCTTAGATTAAAACGATAAACTAGCACGACATCTCTCTATGACACATACACGACACACACACACACACACACACCAATGGATATATATTTATACATGTTGGGACTTTACACAATTGCACAGCTGTGCGCTTATTTATCAATTGAAACAAAATCGATTTTTTGTTCACTTTGTGCACAGGAAAGAATTATGGTCAAATTATGGTCAAATTACGGTCAAATTATGGTCCATTAATTTATTTTGAGATCATATTCTTAGCTGTACATACATATTTCATCTAGTAATGGGACTATACCAAACAAGGTGATTAGTATTACATATTTCATCTAGTAAAGGGACTACACCAAACAATGCCGTTTCTATCTTCGATTCACATCAATCGCCCCATCATTGACCTACAAATTTCAAGTCCAACAAACTTTATGCCTGGGTTGGTTAAAAAAATTATATTTAAAAAAAAATCTTATTCTAAGTGGAGTGATACTTATACAAACAAAACAAAGCCAATTTTCGTTTGTAAACCAACAAAAACAAACATACAAACGAAAAGACGAACGACCAATAAAACAAATAAACAAAAAAAAAAGGAACAAAAAAAAAAACAAGCACACAAATGAACGAACAAACGAACGAACAAACAAATAATCATACAAACATTAAAATGAACGAACAAACAAATAAAGAAATGAACAATCATACATACAAACAAAGAAAGAAACAGACGAACGACTAATAAAAATAAAAGAAAAACAATCACACAAAATGAACGAACAAACAAACAAATAAACCAACGAACAAATGATTGTATAAGCGAACAAACAAATAATCATACAAACATTAAAATGAACGAACAAACAAATAAAGACATGAACAATCATACGTGCAAACAAACAAAGAAACAAACGAACGAGCGAAAATACAAACATACATTCAAACAAACGAGCAGACAAACATATAAACAAATATACAAACAATAGAACAAATAAATTGTACGAAGTATTTTAAGGTAACAAATGGTACGAAGTATTTTAAAGTAACAAATTGTACGAAGTATTTTAAAGTAACAAATGGTACGAAGTATTTTAAAGTAAAGAATTGTACGAAGTATTTTAAGGTAACAAATGGTACGAAGTATTTTACAGTAACAAATTGTACTTAGTATTTTAAAGTAACAAATTGTACGAAGTTTTTTTAAAGTAACAAATGGTACGAAGTATTTTAAAGTAACGAATTGTACGAAGTATTTTAAGGTAACAAATGGTACGAAGTATTTAAAGTAACAAATTGTACGAAGTATTTTAAAGTAACAAATTGTACGAAGTATTTTAAAGTAACAAATGGTACACGTTTAAATGAGATTTCATAAAAAGCTTTAACCTTTGACCCTTCAAACTGTTTTGTTTTTAAAAGACCATAATGGCGAACATTGAACTTTTGACATTTATCTGACCGTTTCCACTCTCCGGGCCTAACATTTTGTAAGTTGAGAGAAATTGTTGGCGGGAATTAAATGACCAAGGTCCCAATTGTTTTTGTTTTTAAATACGTGATTTTAACAAGAGCCATTGGACTATTACACACAAGTGACTGATTGCTTGAATACTTTACTTCCTGTCAGAAAAAAAAAAAGGTAAAAGCCGTTGTCATTTGTTTTAAAATATTGCCAGGAAGAATCGCGCGATTTGAAATGTAGCACTGACATAGATAACAATAGTGGTCAATTGTGGCTCTCGTGTTGCTCTCATGTGGCTCTCGTGTTGCTCTCATGTGGCTATCATGTTGCTTTCATGTGGCTCTCATGCTGCTCTTATGTTGCTCTTAATTGAGTGAAATGTGGCTCAGTGTAAAAATAAAATGACTCCCCCCCACCCTCACCCCTTCAATAATATTGTTATTGATTGTTTGTGATATTTTAAAATACCGACCAAATGATAATAATTGTAAGTTATTGGCTCTTGTCTATGTATTTTAATATGTTTAATATGTGTGTCTGTTAATATGTTTACCATGATAATAATTGTTGCACGTGAGTTCCTGTACTATCTACATCACCAATGACGTCATATTTTACAATATTGTGTACCACAGGGCCGCCCTCACGGCCCTCCCCAGGTCAAAAGGGAAATTCGAGGCCTCTAATAATCTTTACAAATGACAACCTTCTGACCCAGAGAACTGTTAAGTTATTTTAGCCTTGGGTCACTGACCAGTGCTTTTTAAAAAACAACAAATTTAAAATGTACCTTCTTATTGGCTAAAGGTCAAATAAAACATTTATAAAGGGGTCACATTAATGGACTCCTAGGGAGCAGCATAGTGGGGCACATCCATAAGAACGTCTCTATTCGACGGCCCTGCATAAAAACAATCAAATGTGTCGTCATGTCTTTGAAACATTAATGTGAGTTGAGCAATTGTAGGGAAAACAGAATTCATCCACGTTTTATTATAGATACTATTTGATAAACATCAATATTCTGTGTCGCCGGTCATTACAACATTCTATGTCACCGGTCATTATAACATTCTATGTCGCTGGTCATTACAACATTCTATGTCGCTGGCCATTACAACATTCTATGTCGCTGGTCATTACAACATTCTATGTCGCTGGTCATTACAACATTCTATGTCGCTGGTCATTTAAGGCACTAGCTCGAATATTCGGGGGGGGGGCACTAAAGTCTGCTACACCCTCACAGACGGCATGGTCAGAACTCTATACCGTCTTAATGGAGTTCCAACTCAGTACAATTTTAAGTACATCATTTTGGGTTTAATGTATTTGAAACTAAACTCACATTGGTGGCGTGACCCATCTTTTTACATTTCTACTTTTGTGCAAGAATTTTCTTTTCCTTTCTTCCCATCGTCGTATAAACAAAAAAAAAAACTGGAGGCCGAGATTCAACAGCCCGCCATATTTTTTTTTGTTGGTCCTGGGGGTCACAAACAAACACAAGCTAAGAAAACATCTTTTTTATTTTTCATCTTGTGAAGAACTCCTCGTGGTGGCTGACCTTGTCACGTGATCTCGCACGGGTCGTAGGTCAACATCACACATAATTATATCTCCCGCCATATTCCTGTTTCCGTCTGGCTGAGTGAATAGAGACGGAAATATAACTGACCTCTGACCTTGCGTTGTGCGTCGCTATTCTTTAAATGACACTTTTTTTTTACATAAATAAACATTTCCTTCCGATAGTAACTTTACAGGCAACATTGCAAAGTTTCGTTTAGATGTTTAGATGTAATTACAATTAACAGTATATATATATATATATTTATATTTTTAAAATAAAATCTATTTTAATAAATTCCGCATGATGTATGTAATTTTCCTTTTTTTTTTGTTCTGTTTCAGACACCAATGTTCTACATAAAGTCATGTGACTTCTATGTCTGAGGCAGATGTTTTTTTCGGAGTCACAGGGGTAGACAAATCATGGCTGGCGGGAAAAGTACTTCCTGTTTCCGGCCTTGCAAAACGAGCGCGGGAACCGAGCCGGAGCCGTGGAGCCGATATTTTTTGCTGGAGCCGGAGCTGGAGCCAGAGCCAAAAAAATCTGGCGGCTCCACGCTCCCAAATGTTGTTTTTTTACAGCAGAATTTTTTTTTAGCTTTAAAATTACAAATTTATTTGATTGTTTGCCTCCTACAATATGAAATGTTGTCATGTTTTACGAACTCCACAACAGTAACAGCATTTAAATGATAGCGTGCACGCACATCACCACAAGAAATCTTTAATAGGGAATCGTTTTGTGTTCGTTTTAAAATTGTTTAGCCTCCGAAATTTTATTTAATGGCATGTTATTTTGTTATATATACAGTTAAAACAGTTTTATTTCATAGAATAATTGTATCAATCATTTAAAAATAAATTTTTACTACGACGACAAATAGAGCACGTTATTTCGTATATTATTTGACCGCAAATTTGTAATAGACTAAAAACAAAATGGTCGCTTTCTGTATTTAACAATTTTATTATAAACAGAATAGCTGAAATAGAGTAGATACATTTATAAGGCTGTGGGTCCGAATAACAATCAGACTTTATTGGGACGGGGTCTTTATAAAAATCGGAGTTTATTGGTTCCCGGGTCCGAATAGTCACTTCGAATTTATAAATAATAAACATAAATACTGAAGTCTTTAAAATATTTTAAATAATGTATCATTTTACTATTTGCTAATTTGATCATTGAAATAACTTTTTATTACTTATGAAAATGGCGACTAGTGAAACCTTTGTCGAAAATAATGATATGATTCTGGATGCACTGAAATGGTTTGTTTTTAGTAAAACCGATTTAATGCGTATATTTTTCAAGCTCCTGACTATGGGGGTGAAAGCGGCAAAATTGCAAAATTTGCACAACTTTTTATTAGCGGCATGCTTGCGTGGCGCAATTACAAAAATTTTTGTCTCATGTGATACTATCTTAATAGGGAGCCGGAGCCGGAATAAAATATGGCGGCTCCGCAAGCCTGGCGGGAACTACAGCAATCTATGATCCAGGGCCGTCCCTTATGTAAAATAAAAAAATTAAGAATCCATTGTGGCCCCTCGATTCGGAGTATTAGCCCAGCACTGGTCTAACGCGTGTTACCAACGGACTAGATGACGGTGATGCTGTATAGACATGTATGACGTAGGACACAACTGTCTCTGTTGTATTGGCAGGTATGACGTAGGACACAACTGTCTCTGCTGTATTGACATTATGACGTAGGACAATGCTGTCTCAGCTGTATTGACAGGTATGACGTATGACAATGCTGTCTCTCCTGTATTGATAGGTATGACGTATGACAATGCTGTCTCAGCTGTATTGACAGGTATGACGTATGACAATGGTGTCTCTGCTGTATTGACAGGTAAGACGTATGACAATACTGTCTCTGCTGTATTGACAGGTTTGTTGCTAGCTCAACAAAAAGTCAACCTCAACCTGCTGTAAAAGGTGGCAGACGTGACGTGACTCACAGTGGAACCTTTGACCTCACTGCTCACTCGTCCTTGACATATCAACAGCTCCACCCTTCCGTTATTACTCGGATTAATTATCAGCAGCTGTGAATCATTATCAACAAGTATACTCAATGACCTGTCGATACAACAACCAACTGCAGATGTACAACATTTGTTCTCTCTGTGTACAACATTTGTTCTCTCTGTGTACAACATTTGTTATCTCTGTGTACAACATTTGTTCTCTCTGTGTACAACATTTGTTCTCTCTGTGTAGAACATTTGTTCTCTGTGTACAACATTTGTTCTCTGTGTAGAACATTTGTTCTCTGTGTAGAACATTTGTTCTCTATTGCTGATGTCTTATGAGAGTATCAATCTGACCATGCTAATTGTGACAATATTTTAAACAGTCGTAACTTAGTCAATTCATCTTGAATTAGTGAAATTAAAGTCATTACAAATTGTGTGTTTTTTTAAATTTTAATAATAATACACATTTAAACTACTTAAATCAATGGATTAATTTTAGTGCTTTGCATTAAGCCAGGAATGATATATACAGAAATGATATATACAGAAATGATATATACACAAATGATATATACCGAAATGATATATACACAAATGATATATACCGGAATGAAATATACAGAAATAATACATACGGGAATGATATATTCAGAAATGATATATTCAGAAATTATACTTACAGAAATGATACATACATTTTCTATTTAAACAAAATTGAGAAAATATTTCTAAAAATATTCCCTTCACTCTATTTACGTACCAACCCATTTCACACTTTTAAAAGTTTATTGTGGTATATAAAGAAATGTTTCAAACATAAGCCCGAATCAATTTTATTTACATATGTAGTTACATATATAGTTACTTATATAGTTTCATACGTAGTTACATACACAATTACACATATATTTTCATAATAGTTGTTACATATATATATATAGTTACATATATAATTACATACACAGTTACATATACATATAGTTCATTATATAGTTACATATATAATTACATACCAAGCTACTTATACATATAATTACTTATATAGTTAAATATAAAATTACATACATAATTACATATAAATATTGTTACATATATAGTTAAATATATAATTACATACCTAGTTACAAATATAATTTGGTTCATATATAGTTACATATCTAATTACATTCATTGTTACATATACATACAATTACATATATAGCTACATATACATGTAGTTACATATATAATTACATATATAGTTACATATACATATAGTTACATATATAGTTACATATATAATTACATACATAGTTACATATATAGTTACATCTATAATTACATACACAGTTACATATACATATAGTTACATATATAGTTACATATATAATAACATACATAGTTACATATACACATAGTTACATATATAGCTACATATATAGTTACATATATAATTACATACATAGTTACATATACATATAGTTACTTATAAAGTTACATACATAGTTACATATACATATTAGGGTGGCCCAAAAATTTTTTTTTCGATTTTTCTAAATTTAAGGCTTGCATTGTGTTCTGCCAGAAAAAAAAAGGTTTTTCTGAAAAAAATGAATACAATCGTGAAATATTTAGGGGTTGCACAAAGGCAGTGAAAACATTGATTTGGTACTAAATAGTAATTTAATGGTTTATGTTAATTGTTTAGTGTTAAACATGAAATAACAACCTCAAAACAAATAAAATAATAGAAAGCAACAAAGCAAAGTTTTTACTATTTATGGACGCCATATTCACTGGCTGCTTTTTGCTAGTCCAGTAACCACTGTGGTCTTCTTTGCATCCGGATATAATCGTCGGTGTTCTTGCTCCACCTGAAGTATGAATGGCTTCTGGTCTTCTTTTCTGCACAAAACTTTATTGAAATCCTAAATCAGTTTCACTCCTCTTTCGGCTGTGTCATTAACAACTTTTAAATTGGTTACAAACTTTTCTGCATGTTTGTATTCATTGTTGCTGCTCCATGTTTCAGGGGACATCTGCAGGAATGGAGAAAAATGCATTTGTATTGTTTGTAACAAAGAAGCAGATGGGCTGGTCTGCATAGAATCCATTGGAATCAAGACGCTGAGCTCTATTTGTAGATCCGGGTTTTTCTTGCATATTTTTAAGCATCTGAACCTTTTGCTTGGGATCAATATTTTCATTAAAAAAAGCGAGGCCCACTGTAATTTCACTTAGATACCATAAATGACGACTGAAAGCTTTTTTTGCTGCTTTTCCAATAACTGAATTAACGGAGTTATATTTTTTTAAATCCTTCAGAAATTGTAGGTCATTTAGTGGCGCACTTGCTGGCTGTGGGGCTTGAAACCACAGTTTCATACAACAACTATGATTAAACGAAAAAAAAAAAGATAATTTTACCCTCTTCCCCACTAAACACACAAATCGGGTTTTAACATGATTTTAAAATAATTAGAAAATATCACTGGAAACCGTGAAAGCTTCTGCAGTAGCGTTAACCGACTGCCGAGCAAAGGTTTTCATAACCTTTTTCCCCTGGCACAGCTGTTAATTACACAGACATTATTATAATAAGTCTGACCAAGATCGCGCTTGATAATTGGAAGTCCAACATTCTTTCAAAATAATCAAAAAAAAAAAGGCCACCACATAACAACTTTAACTAGTAAAACGAATGAAGGACAAAATAATAATAATGAGAAACAAATTATGGGATGGGTTGGGCTTCACGGATTCCTTGAGTTTCATAGAACTGAAAGCGATCTACTGACTGTGTTCATGTTACTTCAGGCATGTCTAAATGGTAGTAATTGAACACGTTCATTTTAATGCAGTAATTGATGTAGAACAACACAAGATATTGCACTTCGCACTGTGAAGGTATGAGTAATGAAATGAATAAAAGGGCGGGTATATGTGTATTACACACACACACACACATTACACACAAACAATCCCTCTCCAGTTTGAGCTGTTTCTCACTGCACAACGGAAATATGTTCGTGAGTTTGTTTATCAAGGGGTCGCTTGCGGCGATTTTCACTCTTGCATCTTTTTATACACGGGGTCGGAGGTAGGGGGGTAGGGGTGGATATTGTTTTTAGGCTCAGTGAACAGACTTGCTGATGTGCAGAAGCTTTAACACCCCCCCCCCCCCAAGTGAAGTATATGCAGGACTAAAGTGAAATTATTTTTTTTTTCATAGAAACCTCTTGAACATTTAAAGTTTAGTGTGTCCCACAGTGTTATATTTAGTGTAGGCTGATGTATAGGTTTTATACGTGATCTTAGTCAGCTAATCTATTCTCAGAATGGTGAGACAGGCCTGGTCTATTCTCGGAATGGTGTACATGGCCTGGTCTATTCTCAGAATGGTGTACAGGGCTGGTCTATTCTCAGAATGGTGTACAGGGCCTGGTCTATTCTCAGAATGGTGTACAGGGCTGGTCTATTCTCAGAATGGTGTACAGGGCCTGGTCTATTCTCAGAATGGTGAGATAGAAAGTTTTTTTTTTAAATCCTGTCTTAAGTTACAAGGACATCCCTGAGTCCGAAGGACACGGTTCAACCGGCGTACCAGGACTAAACCTTAACATAAGTAACTCCCCCCCCCCCACCCCCACCCGGTTTAATTAAAATCCAACTCTAAATCAAATAGAGCTAGATACAGTGTAATGTTTTGTTACGTGGAAATAATATCCTGTTTTACTTGAGATATTTAACAACTTTGTTGATTTTTTTCAAACCACGAATTACGTTTTGAAAAAATTTTTTTTTTTTAAATAGTATTTAAAAAACTAGTCCAGTAGTTGTGAACATTGTAAGATGCACAACTGTGTGTGTGATGTGTACGCATTAAGTTGTACTTATTTTGTACAAATAAAATATTTGTGTAAGCTTTTTAATTTGTTTCATTTTTCTGGGTGTGTGTGTGTGTGTGTGTGTGTGTGTTTGCCTGTAAACGTAGTAACAAACTATGGCCTGTTGAAGCAGGGACGTAGTCACCTTAACTCGCACCCGGGGCACAATACAGTTTTAGCAGCGCCCCCCCCATTCGAAAACCATATAATATTATATGTAAAGTATACCATTTGGCGCCCCTTTGTGAGTAGCGCCCAGGGGAATGATGCACCCTTGCCCCCCCACTACGTGTTCAAGTTAAGTGAGAAAGCTCACAATAAATAGTAATATTAAAAAAATACTATTATAAAAACGCTTTTTAGAAGACTTGCAGCTAAGGTAATCTCCATGGCAACCAATGTAAATGGTACCCAGAAACAAAAACTCCCTTTGAATCCTGACACCGTAACATCATCGTTGGTCGACAGTCCAGCACCCTTCACCACTCTGCCACCCGTGCCCTAGTGGTGATGTATTTTGTTTATGTTTGAGATTAAAAACAGTCTTTAAAATATTTGGCATAATCTCAACGAAACAGTTTTATGCCCAAGCTTAGAATGTGCATTAGTTCTACTCCAATATTCATGTCAAGATAGGGCTTGTGTAGACCAGGCATAAAACGTCAATAATCAAACTGTGACCATTAACACGTACCTACGACCAAAGTCACATCGCGTGACGACCATTTGTTCAACCGCCAGTCATATGCCAATCAATCAATCAATCAATAAGACCTATCGTTGAACTGTTTCATGTCCATTGATCTAAGACGCCTCAAATAAACTGTCTTGAAATGTTTCTTGGAAAATTCAACTAAATTGACATTTGATTTGGAAGTTTATTATAAAGAATCTGCATAACGATTCAAAATTTACTGTTTTCAAAATGTCAACTTCACTTTTTAGACAAGATTAAAAAAAAACAATTAGTACTCAGAAATTAAAAACTATTACATTATGACTATATAAAAAGAATGCGGTATTCTTAATGCATTTGAACAAACCTATGTAAGTACATTATGTCTTATCGCAACAAATGAATTTATAGCATGACAAGAGTTAACAGTCAATGTCCCTTAAAATTAATGATGGATTAGTTATCTCTTAATCTTCATTCATACCATTAACACAAATAGAATCTAATAGAATAAAAGCGGTCTAGCGTCTGCGTTATATCGAAAGTAGAAATCAAGAATTCAAAATGGCATCTAGCCAGCGTCTCGATCTCATAAATGTTTTTTTTTTTAAATCTACAGTTTTGAAAAGTTTATGCTGTTTTCAAACATGAAACCCAAAGGCCAAAAATGTGAAATAATTCCATTTGAATATTTGTTTATTTTTGAAGTTCTACCAAATATTGCATCTTTAAAATGTAATAAAATCATGAAAAAAATCGCATCTGACCGAAACAAAAAAAAAACAAATAACATAGCCTACTGATCGAACCTAAGGGAATATAATTCAATGCAAAGGTTTTGCAGGGTACATACAGCTAGTAATTCAATTTTTGATTTTCCTACATCGAAAAAAAGATGGCCGAGTCTGGTAATGGCCATTTTTCGCCACGTGTAAAACGTCATCAGGGATCGAACCGTTCACCTCCACCTCACAGCTCAAGTCACAACGTTACAACCACTGAGTCCATCGATTACAAGTGTAGATATTGAACCTTGTCTTCAGATTTGTTTATTATTATCTGATAATATATACAATACGTGACTCGCTCGTTATTATAGCATTCTGGATTGTTCAATACAAACATTGTATATTGAAAGAGAGCCATCAAACAGATACTCCGCTGAAATTTGAAAAGTGATTTGGTCAGGAATATTTTTTTAACGAATATCTCTGAAAAAGGAAGAAAAACAACAAGAACATAGATTTAGGTTTAAAAGAACCCAACCATATCCCGCCCAACCATCCATATACCTCTACGATAACACTATGTATGTATATTTTAAAATATGCCCCCCCCCCCTTTAAAAGAACAAAATCAAAATAAAACAATAAAATATTGCATATTTATCTATACCAACGTAGAGTGCTAAGTAACAATTTACCTAAGAATTATAGCGTTAATACATTACAATTTAATAACAATAGATACGTGCTTTTATTGACAGTATTATCGACTTTTCATATATGTCTCTATCTATCTATCTATCTATCTATCTATCTATCTATCTATCTATCTATCTATCTATCTATCTATCTATCTATCTATCTATCTATCTATCTATCTATCTATCTATCTATCTATCTATCTATCTCTCTCTCTCTCTCTCTCTCTCTCTCTCTATATATATATATATATATATATATATATATCTTGTTTAGTTCCCACATAGTGTAATAAATCAAACAGATAAACAAACAATTGGATTAGACAATGTCAGTTCATTTCAACGAGGGGCTAGTCATGACCTTTGAAGATCCGCTAAAATAATCAGGTCATCAATACACAAAAGGGTTTTGCCCGCTCGACGTGCAGGGATCGTTCATTTCGCGCAGTCCCCCCCCCTCTCTCTCTCCGCGTATAAACGATCCTCACTCTTCCCCTCTCCACCCCGCGTCTAAAGACCCGCGTCTGTTTCCTTGCAGCTGACACTAGTCACGTTGGCCCGCAAACCATTCATCGGTCACGGTGACATTTTCACGCCAGTTTGACCTATGGAGCCATGCATTCATCTCACTTGACTCTCCATTGACCACCGGAGCTGGGGTGAGAGCTGGAGTGTTTCTGTATAAATGACAGATTGATTGAATCAAAATGTCAGAACACATGTCTATAAAATGCATTCTTTTTTTCCCCTGTTAAACAGACACATATGCCCGTTACTTCATGTGTGTGCGTGTGTGTGTGTGATGTTCTCAATTTGCACTAACATTACCTCACACTTCAGCCCAACCCCCTTTCCCCCCCCCCCCCTATCCCACCTTGTCGATTCATTTCTATTATCTGTCTGTAGATTCCAAGACATTTGAAAGTAAAAAAAAAATATATAAACAAAAACCACTACCGGGTAAACTTCCGTCTAAACATTAGTGCAGGCGTATGTGTGTTTGTATGTTTGTTGTATGTGTGTGTGTGTGTTTGTGTGCGTGTGTGTTTGTGTTTCTGTACATGACCAGCCCCCACATCCAACAAAACAATCGAGAGCCGTGACACAGTGCGAGATATGATATCGATACCAGACTAAAGAGATCGTCCTGTGACACAGTGCGTGATATGATATCGATACCAGACTAAAGAGAGCGGCTCGTGACTTCACGATTACCGCAGATCAGCGATTCTCAAACCTTACTACCAGTAGGGACGTCGGTTACCAGAGGGGTGAAATTGAGGTGCTTGCCATAGCTTGCTAGCATTGATAGACAGGCACGCCGAGAGGGGGGTCAGAGGGGGTCATTGCCAGGGGGCCTGCATATGTAATAGGGCCCGGCCGCCTCGACCATGTTAATTTTTCACGACTCATTGTTTTTTAAGGGGCCCGCAATGATGTCCTGCCCTGGGGCCCTTGTTGGCCCTCGGCGCCCCTGTTGATAGATGTTTTTTTTTAAACAAAAACCGCCGAAAACTCATGAAGAAACCCATCAAAACGCCGCCAAAAAAGTCGAACTGAAATTTCAAAAATATTTTTTGTAGTTATGTAGTATAAAATATTTCAGACGAAAGAAAAACAAACAACAACAAACCAGCCCAAATGGTGGCCTTGACCCTCTAAACTGTTGACCTTACCCCCTCCCTTCCATCAAGCCCTATTCGAAATGTTGCCCTGACTATCGGCCCACTAATGTAGCTTTACCTATGGCCCACTAATGTAGCTTTACCTATGGCCCACTAATGTAGCTTAACCTAGGGCCAACTAATGTTACTTTACCTATCGCCCACTAATGTAGCTTTACGTATGGCCCACTAATGTAGCTTTACCTAGGGCACACTAATGTAGCTTTACCTATGGCCCACTAATGTTACTTTGCCTATTTTCCACTAATGTAACTTTACCTAGGGCCCACTAATGTAGATTTACCTAGAGCCCACTAATGTAGCTTTACCTAGAGCCCACTAATGTAGCTTTACCTAGAGCCCACTAATGTTACTTTGCCTATTGCACACTAATGTAGCCTTACCTAGGGCCCACTAATGTAGCTTTACCTATGGCCCACTAATATTACTTTACATACAGCTCACTAATGTAGCTTTACCTAGGGCCCACGAATGTAGCTTCACGTATAGCCCACAAATGTTACTTTACCTAGGACCCACTAATGTAAATTTACCTAGAGCCCACTAATGTAGCTTTACCTAGGGCCAACTAATGTAAATTTACCTAGAGCCCACTAATGTAGCTTTACCTAGGGCCAACTAATGTAGCTTTACCTAGGGCCCACTAATGTAGCTTTACCTAGGGCCGACTAATATAGCTTTACCTAGGGCCCACTAATGTAGCTTTACCTAGAACCCATTAATGTAGCCTTACCTAGGGCCCACTAATGTAGCTTTACCTAGGGCCCACTAATGTAGCTTTTCCTAGGGCCCATTAATGTAGCTTTACGTATGGTCCACTAATGTAGCTTTACGTAGAGCCCACTAATGTAGCTTTACCTAGAACCCACTTATGTAGTTTTACCTAGGGCCCACTAATGTAGCTTTACGTATGACCCACTAATGTAGCTTTACCTATAGCCCACTAAAGTAGCTTTACCTAGGGCGCTCTAATGTAGCTTTACCGATGTCCCACTAATGTAGCTTTACCTAGGTTTCCAAACTGATCTTTTGCCTAACCACCCACTCTCGCAAAACTTACTCTGGTCATTAAGGACCCCTAAAAGTAAATGTTGGGCAACCGCTGCTTTAGCTAACAGCAGGAGTTTGTGTTTCTTTTTAATCTGAAATTTGTTATCGTCCCAGATAATCGACGATTAATAGATTAAACATGCCTCACAGAGTTGTTAGGGAGGTTGAATGAGTCATGTCCTGAAATATGGACAAAACAGCCTGTTATTTTAAAAAGGTTAAAGTAGTTAAGACATTGCATGGATATTTCGGGACCCCTGGGGTAACTTTTGTTGGGGCCTCAGGCAAAGATACAATATGAGGACCCCTTACAAGTCTTGTTGGCCTAATGACTCTTTATATATATATATGCCTACACATACACACTAGGGTGCATAACCACAATAGAGGAAAAAATTGATTGTTTGTTTTTGAGCTGTCTATGTTTCTAATTTGTTATAATATCATTAATAATAACTTGTGTAAAATATTTTTCAAATCAGAGTTGATTTAGAGGTCCCCCCTCCCCCTATATAAAAATTACATTAAAGTATTAAACTATTTATTACTGTTGCATTTAATTCAGTTTCACTTTATTGCACGTTTGTAAGGTTTACGCACATTTGAGATGTTTTTGCGGTCCATTTCTACCACTTGAAGAATGTTTTGAAAATGCTCATCCGTTCGCGCTGCTTCAACAAAGTCAGATGCCAGTTTCACTCCTCTCTCGGCACAATCGTTAACAACGTTAATAGCAGCAACATTTTCTGCACTGGCAATGTAAGAAGCTTTTTGGCACCAATCATCAACAGGCAGCTGGAGGAATCCTGTGTCCAGTTGAAGTCTGTATATAGTAAACCACGAGTCAACTCCAGCCAGATCACACAACCGATTTTTAGAATCAATTGATTGGAATCGTGGTTTTCCCCAACCATTTCCAAATCGATTCTGTGGAGTTTGGAGGGCAACCACTGGTCGAAGCCTTAGCAGAGCATCTGCTAGAGCTCGCTTTTCCGACACAGGTACTTCATTGCTGAACAGAGCAAGTGGGATCATTTCAGCAGTGAGGTACCACAGATGCCTATTCAAGGCACGGATTGCTGACTTGGATATGTCTCTGTTGACATCGTTGTAATCCAAAAGTCGCTTGTAGAGCTGTAGATCATTCCATGGTGCATCCACACTCTTTTTGCAAGTGAGCCACCACACGACATAAACATGTGTTACAAATGTAGCAAATGCACGAATCTTTGGCACTTGATAACGTGTGGTAATAGTACCTGGAGGCAATAATTGAATTTGTTTCTCACACAGTGCAATCTTATTTGTAGCATTCAGGTAAACAAGGGACAGCTTAAGGAATTCGTGGTAGTCGTCTCGCAAGAATTCGGTTTGTTTACTGAAGTTGGCATGTGCAATTACCGCATCTCTCATTATCGTCAGTCGCTCTTGAGCCTTCAGATCATGATCAGCTAACGTAAACGAACTACAAACGTGAGACCAATCATGTGCCACCAACTCCCAATTACTTCGCAGCTTGGTGAACAAAGTTATATCCGGGGATTTGGAAACTTCTATTATCATGTCTGCAAACACATGCGAGAGGATAACTTCATCAATGTGATGGCGACAACCTGACCACAGAAGAGCACGTTGCAGCATATTTTGTATGGCAATGCAGGCAGCAGTCTGATGACCAGTGTTTGATCTTGTTGTGTCAAATGTCATATTAACGATACAATGCCACTCTGTCATTAGCTTCTTGGTTAATTCTGCAATTATTTCACCAACGGGTTTCTTTGTTGCCTTGGCATAATTTGGCACTTCCTAAAATTTCAATTGCTTTCATCACCGACAACAACTGGCATTATGCGGCATTCTACAGTGACACGATGATTTTTTAGAGAAAGGTGTCAGTTTGCCATCCCAGTGGAGAGTGCAGAGTTTGGGTGGTTCCCAGGAGTCGTGGATCTTGGTAGATATCTCACTGGGTAACTTTGCGACGTGAACGATCCGCGGTCAGCATACAGGAATAAACTGCCTGTTGATACATCACCCCTAGACTCGCTAATAAGGCACTGTGATGGTGCCTGCCCAGTTGGTATAATCTTTAATCTTGTCGCTAGTGACACAAGATTTGGTCGGCTTAAAATCTGGAGGTACAAATGCCAAAGCTTCTGTTGGCTTTCTTCGCTTTTTGCAATGGCACTATATCATCAAAACAGTTAATCAACAAACTCCATATTTATCTTCAGATTTAAGTAGGCAGAATCATCAGGTTCGTCTGCTGCTTACCCCTCGTTGGAGGCACTGATATCGTTGAACATGCTGCATTTTCTATTTCTCTTTGCGCGTTTCTGACGTTCCAATGTTGCGACATCTATTGAATGGCGTCGAGCGACTTTTGCAAGTGTTTTTGTCAAATGATCCAAAGCTGGAAAGACCTGTCTCCTTTCTGCGAACCTCAAGAATGCTAGATCTTCTGCGTGCTGTGTAATCTCGACATTTGATGGCCACAGTTGAAAAGTTGTTGCGCCAACATAGATTTCATTTGTTTCAGCTTGTTTGATGGCTGAATTGACTTGTTTCAGCGACTTTTTATCAATTGAACGAAGTTGTGTAAATCACATCAAAAAATGAACAATCTTCACTGAAAGCTCTCCTCTGTCACCATTAAGATATTTTGCTTTTTTCTGGCGAAAGCGATAACAACAGTTCAACAATTTGGCAGTTGTAAATCGAGAAGGTGCACAAGAGAACCTGGACGCTCACTGTGTGCTGCTACATTGTGATATCATGCACCTCAAAACTTGTAAACAAGTTGGTAATCAATTCAATAATTATGGCATCATCAACACGGTGGGCCAATCACCGGCGCAATTCTAGTTTTCGAAGGTTTGTGGTTCTTTGTTCAGCTAGGCAGAAGACGCAGTAACGCTGGATATGCAACTGTTGAAGTGATACCATTAAAAATAACATTCCTTAGAAGGTGTAAACATTTTTATTGTTGTTTTTCATATCATTTCCATGTTCTGATTTTATAGGTCATTATGTATCCAGAAAAATTAAATAAAAGATAAATAAAGAAATTAAGATACTTGCCATAGTTATCAATATGGTAAGAAAAGTGTTGTTTTTCTATTTAATAAATGTGAATTTTAAATTTTATTTCTAACTGGCTTTAACAATAAAATCTAATCATAGCTACCAAACATTACAAAACCAGACTATAAAACAATTTATATAACACTTCCTTTTTTATGTAGATACATAAGAATTTATAAAGAAGGATGGTTTTATGCTAGTTTTCGCTTATTGTACGACTTTGTTGAAGTCGAGGGACCTCTAATATTATCGTATATTTTTTTATTTTACACAATGCTTTTTTTGATCAATGGAACAAATTTAAATAGCAGACAGATCAATTATTAAAATTTTTTTTGGTGATGCACCCTAATACACACTCATACATTTATATATGTATATGTATGTAAAGAGTCATTCGGCCAACGAGGCTTGAAGGTGTCCTCTCCAGTGTATCTATATATATATATGACTAAACACATACAATCTCTCTCTCTCACACACATATACATTATATATATATATATATATATATATATATATATATATACCACATATATATGTGTATGTATGTATACATTCCACACATGAAATAAATACAGGCAGCCATTGTGTCCCACCCATGAGTTAATTAACCAGGACATGTAGGAAATTGTGAGGCTAGCATGATACATGGACACCTTAATTCCCCCCCCCCCCAACTATTTGTGAGGTATATAAATTAAGCTGGGTGGACTTTGAACCTCTTTGAAGCAATGTGTAAAGTTCGGAAGTGGAAGCGTGAGATCTTCAC
>JAGDYQ010000027.1:8206181-8395282 GCA_021962125.1 Bulinus truncatus | reverse complement strand
TTATCACCCAAGTACTTACTTTATTCATTGGATTCATTGCGGAGTAAAGGGGTCATCAGCAATAGCCTTCCAGTGCACTTGGTTTCGAGAGACTCTTTTTAGTTCACCCAAAGTAAGGTTTCAATACTTGATGTTCAGTTCACCCCATGCAAGGTTTCAATACTTCATGTTCAGTTCACCCAATGTAAGGTTTCAATATTTCATGTTCAGTTCACCCAATATAAGGTTTCAATACTTCATGTTAAGTTCACCCCATGTAAGGGTTGGAGTTAAATCCCCAAAGTTTACATATTAAGCATTAAAAACATAATTCTTATTATTCTATAATTGTGTTTTAAAATCTTATTTCAAATTAGGTAATCTAAGATTTATTTGTCTTTGTCTTACAGCTAAAATAAACTGTGCTCCTGAAAAAAGTGAGTCAACATTACTTCAACTTCCTAATTAGATGACATTTTATTTTCAAATGTAATTTTCATGTAAGAAATAAAAGTAAAAAAAAAAGGTTCCTTTTATGTCTCATGAAGACCGTTAGGTCAGAAAATGCATCTTCAATTTTCTAGTGGCCATAACAGACAATTGAATTAAAAGAAACAAAACAAAACAAAAAAAAACCAAATACACAGAAAAACAAGCAATTTAAGCCTGTACCGTTGCGGACACAGGACGCTTTAGAGCATTTTCGTGGTATGGGTTTAGATAAATAGAGAGGGAAGTAAGTCATGTTTAATAACTGTTACAAAAATAAATAATGAGATACGCCTTTGTACGCCCCTTTGTTAATATAGCTTATATAGTAAAAAAAAAACGGTACCCTACGAAGCCCTAGTATTTGACCCTCAGAGGCCAGATCGCGAAACGGACTTTTGATGTACACATGGCAAGCAAAGACCTACAAAATGATATATACATCATGGGTCTAGGACTTATGGTTGCTGATATCTAGGTCGCTCCTTTGTTAACATAAGTTATATAGTGAAAAACGGTACTTAATAAGCCCCCCTTTTCGGCCCTCAGAGGTCATAACGCAAAATGAACTTTTGATGCACACATGGCAGGCCAAGACCTACAAAATGATATATACATCATGGGTCTAGGACTTATGGTTGTTGAGATCTAGGGTGATGACGGACAGACAGACAGACAGACAAATCTCTCTGATTTATGAGCATGGCTATTTACATGTTTATTTATATTAATTTTAAAAATTTCTTTGTACTGTTTAAAGAAACATATTCATACTAAACAAGCTACTTATAAGCACATTGGTCATTTTCATTGTTGGTTTCATATTTTTCGCCACTATCATCATCTGTCAAAGTCTATTTCAATAGTACATGTAGACGTTACAGACTTGTTATTTACTTCCGAGGTCTAAACATAAACTGTTAGGACATAACCATTACGACTAAGTACAGTCATAAACAGTTTGTTAGGACATAAACATTACGTTTAAGTACAGTCATAAACAGTTTGTTAGGACATAAACATTACGTTTAAGTACAGTTATAAACAGTTAATTTGCTTTCACAGTATCAGACGCAGTCAGCTCCCAAACTTCTCGTTCATTAAATTATCGACTCAAGTTGTTTATGGACGCTGTTGACAAGGGCAAGTTCAAAGCATCTTTGTTTTACTGGACTAAGTTAAATGTAAGTACACTACTTCACTACTTCACTAACTGCACTAACTATTTTGATCAGCGGCTAGGGATGAAAAGGGCTAAAGTCAGAGCCGGTTAGAGATGAAAAGGGCTAAAGTCAGAGCCGGTTAGAGATGAAAAGGGCTAAAGTCAGAGCCGGTTAGAGATGACAGGACCAAAGTTAGAGCCGGTTAGAGATGAAAGGACCAAAGTCAGAGCCGGTTAGAGATGAAAGGACCAAAGTCAGAGCCGGTTAGAGATGAAAGGACCAAAGTCAGAGCCGGTTAGAGATGAAAAGGACCAAAGTCAGAGCCGGTTAGAGATGAAAAGGGCTAAAGTTAGAGCCGGTTAGAGATTAATAGGGCCCTAAAGTCACATAGTTTGGTGCCCTCCTTCTTATCTGAAGAGTGCAAAATAATTTAACAGTGCTCTTTCGACACCCCTTCCTAGCTCTCTAAACGGCCGCACAACCCGAACTATCCCTATTACTGGCTAATGTCTAGGACCTATTTAGTCTCGAATAGTGATGACGCTACCATGATAGCGCGTGTTGACAGAACATAGAACTAAAATATGCTGAAGAGATTATATTCTGAGAATGAAATTTAATTAAAAAGACTTGGTTTCTAAATTGATCCGTTGCAAAAAAAAAAAATCGATTAATCGATTTGTCTTAAAACAACAATACATTGATCATTGGCCGTTACTGACTTGCTAGTCTGAGAGATGCGGGATTTATTCAGGTCCAGGTGAAATTTCTCCGTGTGTTCCACAGTGCCTGAATATCCACTGCACTATCGGGTACGGTGGGGGTGAAAAAAGAAAAAAAAAAACATTCGAGTTTAGCGCGGGGCACGCGAATGGTTGTGCAGTAGTGCGCTCGACTGTCGACCTGAAATTACCTGGTTCTATCTCAGGTCAGGACCAAAGATATTTTCCAGGTCTTGGTTGCATCCATGGTCATTGCACTATTGGCTATGGTGGGGATGAAAGAAGGGCACCATAATAACCGCCCCATTAGTGGTTTATAGGATCATTAAATTTTTAAAGACATCAATATTCCTATAAAATATTGATACGATCTAAGTGTAGTTTTAAACAATACATTTATATCAAGTTCTGATTCATTGTTTTTTTTTATTCATCATTTATACATTGTACTTGGTGGAAAAAGAATCATCTGGACAAAGCACTTGTAGTCAATTATGTTCTTAAGCAAAGGATGAAGTCAGAAGAAGATGTTTCGAAACGTAAGACTTACGACAGATATGCAAAGTAAGTCAGAATTTCATTTTACATTTGTATTTTAGTAAAACTACTAACAGAACAATTGTATAAAATTATGCTTTGAAAGAAATGAAAGAAAAGCTAGATAAAAAAAACGTTGTTGCCATGGGAATGGTCGCCATATTGATAAAATTTATGTAACCACAAAAATTATGATTGGTAAGTAAAATATTTTTCACCATCATTACAAAAATATATAAGTAAGCAAAGTTGTTATGAATCATGGCGTTTAAAATACTTTTTTTTATATGGTCACAATCCCAGCCAATGAAAATTACAAAATTTTACATAAGATATTATACAAAGAAACCTAAACAGATTTTTTTTATGTTTCATTGTTGCAACTTTTAAAAATATAAATTCGTTAAGTAAGTAAACAACCTTTTTAGATTATGTACTGCTTTTCGCCTATGTACATTCTTTGATAAAATACTGAATTCTTAAACATTTAAACGAAATCAGGTTCAAGTAAATAGAATAAAAATAAGAATTTTTAAATTTTAGCCAAAATAACGCCATTGACCACCAGCTCGTCCCCTTGGTCGCGTGCATTAACAAGTGGACATTTTGATCGCTGGTCATTTTTAGTCATTAGTTGACATTTGATACAAATGTACTGTTGTTATTACTTGCTTAACGCGGGGTGATTAAAGAAACATGCATCACTAAGCGGTGCAATGATATCATACAAAAAAAGTTCAATAATAAGTTAGAATAAAAACATTTATAAATATATATCAAAACATTGTATACATTATTATTAAATTAAGTGGTATAAATAAAAATATTTTACTGACAAATTACAGCCAGCGAGTCGCATACAGCCCTCGAGGACATTTTATCCTTACAAGTAAAAAGATGTAGGAATAGAGCTAAAGAGATTATGTGGTAGTAGAACTACCGTCATGCATGCCGTTGTTTGAGAGCTGGGAGTGATGGGATTGACCTGGGACTACACCAGTGATAAACTACCAGGATAGTTCAATGGATCTGAGCTGTAGAATGTTGATTGACTAGTTACAGCCCACACATTGTAACGTCAATGTCCAGTTGGGTCAATGGATTTGACCTCTCGGCTGTACTAATAAGCAGAAAAAAACAGCACTCTAGAACACTCACAATAAAAATAATAATATGATACAATTATTTATGTCATTTAAAAATATACAAAGAGCAGCAATATTCAATCATCAAAGTTCTCAACCAGTCAGTGCTGAATTTTCTTACAGTTAATGATTGCTTTGCTGTTGATAAATTTAAAATGAATTCCAGACTAATGTTCTAGCCAATATGCTTAAATAACTAATGCAATCTTTATTCTGCTATTTCCAGACTGTATCAAAATATGGCTATTGATATTCTGAAATCATGTTACCGTGAAGACTCCAAGCTGACGTCATATGTACTAATTAAAGAAATACCTGAATGGAGAGAGTCTTGTATTACAATTGCTATTAAAACTGAAAATAAACAATTCCTCCAGCAAACAGCTTGTAGTGATGTTAACAGGGTAGCTTGGCGGACATACTTGGGACAACATCTGGATTTTACCACGGTAAAAAAAAAGAACCGAACGTTAGCATTCGAAACGCAAAATGAAATGTTTGAAAATAAAATTAGTGTCGTAACACACGGTAATGTAAATTAAAATACAGTTATTCAGAATTGTTTTTCCGTGTTATTGTCGGAAATGAAATTTAAATGCTAGCTGGAAAATGAAATTAAAATTCTAGGATTGTAAATGACTTGGGAAAAAAAAAGCAAATGAAAACATGAAAACAATTAACAATTAACTTGAACACAATTAACATAAATAGAATTAACACGAAAACAATTAACACGAACACAATTAACATGAACACAATTAACATGAGCACAATTAACATGAACACAATTAACATGAACACAATTAACATGAACACAATTAACATGAACACTATTAACATGAACACAATTAACATGAACACAATTAACATGAACACAATTAACATGAACACAATTAACATGAACACAATTAACATGAACACTATCAACATGAACACAATTAACATGAACACAATTAACATGAACACAATTAACATCAACACAATTAACATCAACACAATTAACATCAACACAATTAACATGAACACAATTAACATGAACACTATTAACATGAACACAATTAACATGAACACAATTAACATCAACACAATTAACATGAACACAATTAACATGAACACAATTAACATCAACACAATTAACATGAACACAATTAACATCAACACAATTAACATGAAAACAATTAACATGAACACAATTAACATGAACACAATTAACATGAACACAATCAACATGAACACAATTAACATGAACACTATTAACATGAACACAATTAACATCAACACAATTAACATGAACACAATTAACATGAACACAATTAACATGAACACAATTAACATCAACACAATTAACATGAACACAATTAACATGAACACAATTAACATGAACACTATTAACATGAACACAATTAACATGAACACAATTAACATGAACACTATTAACATGAACACAATTAACATGAACACTATTAACATGAACACAATTAACATGAACACAATTAACATGAACACAATTAACATGAACACAATTAACATGAACACTATTAACATGAACACAATTAACATCAACACAATTAAAATGAACACAATTAACATGAACACAATTAACATGAACACAATTAACATGAACACAATTAACATGAACACAATTAACATCAACACCATTAACATGAACACAATTAACATCAACACAATTAACATCAACACAATTAACATCAACACAATTAACATGAACACATGAAACTAATCCATGTGTGATGTCTCTGTATGATGAGATGAAATCTCTTAGATCCTATAAACTATTAATGGGACGGTTTTAATGGTGCCCTTCTTTCATCCCCACCATAGCCGTTAGGTGGAGGCCCCACGGGAGACATAAGCCATGACCACAGATCGAACCAGTGACCCTTAGGTCGACAGTCGAGCTCTTCACCACACGACAATCCGTTCCCTAATCTATATCCTAAACAAGTATCAGATTATAAAAAATGTTTAAAAGGCGCTTTTCTGTTTGGGGGGATGATTGTGGAGTGAAGGATGAAATAATTATCCCTCTAATAAAACAATCAGAGATACGCCCATGTTAAACATTCTATTTTTATGCATTAAAAATTTTTTGCACTTAGACACACAAGCTGTTGTGGATTTTAAATCCATTAAAACTAACGTTAAATAATACATCTTTCTATCTACCTAGCCATCCTACACTAACCACAGGACGTTTTTGGCGCCTAGAGACCGATGTCGCATGGACATGGTCAGTACTTTGTGTTGTAACGTCATTCCCCTGTATGACACAGCAGTGCCATCTTCTGACTTTCTTTATGTTTAAATCATTAGCCTTTAAATGTATGAGTACATATTAGCCTGGTCCTTATTTTCAAAGTTGTAAAATACTCAACTCTTAACCCGTAAATTGTTTCATATTGACACAAAAATAAATTTGGTGAAATAAAACCCCATTCCAACAACATTTAGAGGTAGCTCAATGCTGCAAAAGTTTTATAT
Organism: Bulinus truncatus; assembly: GCA_021962125.1. Taxonomy (NCBI): domain Eukaryota; kingdom Metazoa; phylum Mollusca; class Gastropoda; family Planorbidae; genus Bulinus; species Bulinus truncatus. Next base: position 8,388,745 of record JAGDYQ010000027.1, on the reverse strand, counting down.
GGCCATTAATGCATACGGTTGCTCAAGTTAATTTAAATAATGATTAATTTTTTGTTGTCTATTTTATGGTTGGAGAAATGGCAACAACACGAAACCAGTCTAAAGTCTATCTTCTAGATAAATACGTTGAAGGTATAACTGGTGGAAAGTTGCAATCACTGTGGCAAGTTCTTGGTCGTTTTTTGTTGAAAAGAAAAACACAATTCGTCAGGTTTCAACTGCCGTTATCAAAGAAACCAGTCTTTTGGCAGAAAGCAAGAATCCCTATAAAATATGTTCAGAACTGCCAAAGCAAAATAGAAAAAAAAATATTTGAGCAGTGGAGGCTGTTGAAGAAAAAAAGAGGTCGAACCTCTACTACACAGAAAGCCAATAAAAATGTATTAGTTGAGAATCTGGATGACCTGTTTGATCTAGCACATGAAGATGCATTGACAATGATTACAATTGATGATGACAGACAGTTTCTCCTTGCACAGCAGGAGAAAGGTCGCAAAGGTTGTATGACAGGATTAGACAAGCAATTGCATGAAAGAGAAAAAAGAGCTGCAGAAAGAAAAACGATTATAAATTCAAGAAAGAAGCTTTACATCAGTAACACTAGAAACTAACACGACTGAAGCAAAGCTAGGACACCTAGAAAACGAGGAAGAAAAGTTGCACTGACACATCGTTGGCTGCTGCACTTGATAGATCAAAGCTGTCTGATCGTAAAGTCATGTATGTAATTACAGAAACAGCAAAAAGCACAGCTTGGCACTCAACCGAAGTTCCATTCGTGTACAGCGCAAAAAGCTACGGGTTCAAGTGGTAGGTCAAATGAATGCTGACTTCAGACCTGATGTTCCATTAGTAGTCCACTGGGATGGCAAACTTCTCCAGGACCTGACAGCTAATTAAAACATTGACAGACTGCCTGTGGTTGTGCCTGGGGAAAATATTTCCAAATTGCTGACTGTTGCAAAGCTTCCTTCAGGTAATGGTGAGGACCAAACCAAAGCTGTTTATGCAGCACTTGCAGAATGGCACATTACCAACAAGGCCTGTGTAATGTGTTTGATACAACCACCTCTAATACAGGCTTGATAAATTGAGAATGCACTTTGCTTCAACAGTTGTTAGGCAAATATTTGCTGTCATTTGTTTGTCGCCATCACATTATATACCAGCTTATTGGTACTGTCTTTAAGACCTGCTTTGGTTCAACATCAGGTCCTGAAGTATTACTTTTCAAAAGGTTCAAATTTCAGTGGGGATTCAGTGATACAGACCACTTTAAACCAGATGAATCGATTTCAATGTTGTTCACTGACAAGAGAGATGACATCCTTGAGTTTGCAGCAATTCACCTACAACAGAAACAGCTTCGTGATGACTATCAAGAATTTCTTGAACTGGTAACCATCTTCGCGGAGGCGTACCATCTCGTGACATCAGGCTCAACACTCTTGAAGCTATTCATCATGCCAGATGGATGTCGCAGGTTTTGTACTGTCTAAAGATCTTCATGTTTCGCAAACAGTTCTCACTTAGAACTCGTGAAGCAAAAGGTCTGAAGGAATTATGTGTGTTTGCTGTGAGCATTTACTTGAAAGCCTAGACAACAGCCCCCTTACCTTCAAGTGCCCCAAGAAACGATCTGGAGCTTCTGAAATCATCCTCAATTATGAAGACATCAATTCAGACATTTCAAAAGCCGTTGCCAAAACGGGTATTTTTCAGAAGAGCTTGCTGCACTAGCTTTGCTTGATGCTAAAGTTGAGACTGCAGTCAAACGAGAAATTGTGTCAGCCATGAAAGAAGAGGATGAGCTAGATAAGCAATTAAAGCGTATAAAGGTTGATCTGAAATTTCTGTGTGACAAAATAATTTCACAGTTTTTCACAAGAAGAAACTCAATCTCTCATTTGGCTTTCTTGATGCAGACCCTGAAGAATGGTCCGAGAGAGCAGATTACCAGGAATAATCTGATGCTGTACGTAATCTTAAAGTCGTAAATGACAATGCTGAACGGGGAGTTTCATTCAAGAGTACAATGGACTGCTACCACGAGATGAAGAAAAATTTCAGTTCATGATGCAAGTTGTAGAACAGCATCGTAGCATATTTCCAAACTGCTGTAATCGTACTTTGGTTGGTGAATATGCATATTAACGTTCATTTGCACTGTTTTGCAATATACTGTTTATTGTTTAATTAACGTTGACAAATTAACATAACTTACAAATTGAGATGCATTGAGCTACCTCTAAATATATTCAGATTTGGTTTTTATTTTTCTTGTAGAGTTTTCACGCCAACAGGAATTAAACAATGGGTTAAGACCAATGAAAATGTTAATTTTTAAAAATAGTGCCATATAACGACTACCCTAGTGCATATGCCTCACCTTCTGCATATCCATATGTGTGTGTAACTTGGTCTGATGGCAATCTTTAGACTTTTTTTATTTCTTCCTCTCCAATTCTCTTTTAATTTCTGTCTTTCTATGTTTCTATATAACTATGTATGTATCTATCTATATTCTATCTGTCTGCCTGCCAGTCTGCCTGCCTGCCAGTCTGCTTGTTTGTCTGCCTGCTAGCTGGTCTGTCCGTCTGTCTGTCTGCTTGCCTGTCTGCCTGCCTGTCTATCAATATGCAGAATGTACATATTTGCAGTAGCTTAAAGTTATACAAACCAATTTTCTTCAATCTAATCTATTGTTTGATTGATTTGTTTCCCCTAAGATTGGCTACCTTTTGTTTCTGACGGCTTATAGTCTAGTGCTTGTCTCCTACCTGAGTATCAACACCTTTCATTTCCTCGAGGCTGTGGTTATGGCGTACATGCTGATCCTTTATTTAAAAGAGTTAGATCAGGTATTGGCTAATTAAGGCAATTAATAACAATCTACATATATATATATATATACATATATATATATATATATATATAGTAGATAAGTAGATACAGATGAGTAGATACTTATGAGTAGATACAGAAGAGTAGATACAGATGAGTAGATACAGAAGAGTAGATACAGAAGAGTAGATACAGAAGAGTAGATACATATAATTAGATACAGATGAGTAGATACAGAAGAGTAGATACAGATGAGTAGATACAGATGAGTAGATACTTATGAGTAGATACAGATGAGTAGATACAGAAGAGTAGATTCAGAAGAGTAGATTCAGAAGAGTAGATACAGATGAGTAGATACAGATGAGTAGATACAGAAGAGTAGATACAGATGAGTAGATACAGATGAGTAGATACAGAAGAGTAGATACAGAAGAGTAGATACAGATGAGTAGATACAGATGAGTAGATACAGAAGAGTAGATACAGAAGAGTAGATACAGATGAGTAGATACAGATGAGTAGATACAGAAGAGTAGATACAGAAGAGTAGATACAGATGAGTAGATACAGATGAGTAGATACAGAAGAGTAGATACAGAAGAGTAGATACAGAAGAGTAGATACAGATGAATAGATACAGATGAGTAGATACGGATGAATAGATACAGATGAGTAGATACAGATTAGTAGAAACCGACGATTATATTGGAAGTAACAGTTACTTTACAAAATACGTTTTAATGGACTGTAGCTATGATGCACTATTTACATAAATCATGTCAACTATGTAATTTCTTGCATTTTTTTTCTAGATCTCGGAAGAAAAATGATCTCAACGATTTATTCATGATTCATGATTTACTTTCAGTGCTGTTCTTCCTTGCGGAAAAAGTTTCAATTCACTTGGCAATACTTCGCAGATCCGTTCAATATCATTGATCTTATATCGATTGCCTTCTCTGTTATTGGCTGGACACTGCGGTGGACGGCTTACATTTTGCCCGATGGTGAAAGTTGGATGACCGCATCTCGCTATATACTCAGTTTTGACTTCATGCTCTATATGTTTAGATTTCTGGAATTCTTTTACCAGAATAAATTTCTGGGACCTATATTAATAGTCATTAGACACATGGTAATGAACATATTTTTTCACTAAAAATATAAGACTACAATGAATATAATTTTATTGATAAAAGAATGAAAAATTCAAAAAAGATTGTGTTGGAAAATGTATGAAAATATACACAAATATACTTTTATCTCGTTTTAAAAGAAATATGTTTACCTCCAGGTGAAGACATTCCTATATTTCTTTCTGATTTTGTTGATATTTCTGGTGGCCTACTCTATCGCCACACAGTCAGTAATGTATCCAGAAACCCAGCTGAATCCATCAGCTGTGTACTTAATTTTCCATCATGGATTCTGGGCTATGGTCGGAGACTACGGGATGGATGATTTTACCGGTAAATATTGTAACGAATAACAAAAGAGAGATAAGAAAATAAATAAAATAATAACGGTCACGTGACACTGGAAAATTTATCTACAGCATAAAACGGACGGGTGTCCGGGCTATATTTAGCTTGACTGTCGACCTGCACCTGACGACATCTCGAGCCGAGATGAGTGACATAAATTTGACTCGGGTATGGGGGGGGACCTCTAAAGTTCATCCAGCGACAATATTGACGCCAGCCGTTAGTTTGGGGAAGTAGGCCTAAAGGTCGCTGGGTATTGTGATAGCCACATCATCTCTTAATGCTTTGGTTATCAAAAATACCGCTTTATTCGACATTTGAGAAAGCCAATCCAATTTTAGGTCATTTCTTTGCCAACCAGATACATTTGAACAACAAAAGTTGGAATTAAGGGCTAGGCAGCATGCTCACTTATCATTACAATTAAAACATAAATCCTTTATAGGTGTTGTAAAATGTAAAGCTGTAAACATCTACTGAATATTAACATTGTTTCATGGTCTGTTGTTTGGCAAAAGTTTTATTTACAATTCCATCCACAGAACATGATTGCACTAGTGACCCACTCTTGTATAATAACAATACTATGAGGAGATGTCCATCTAAAAGTGGTGAATACTTCGTACCTGCCTTATTGTGTGTCTATGCTATATTTGTACAGATACTTATGTTTAATTTGCTTATTGCTTTGTTTACGTAAGTAATACACAATGTTTATATTGCCTTGTACTTTGTTATTTCAAAAAAAAAAAAAATACAAATTAAGAAGATACAAAAGCGTTTTCTAAAAGCTAAGAAGTTATCGATCAATATTTAAATCGATTTCCTTTTTTATCGATTTTTTCGTTATTAGCTTTTCCCATATATTTGAATTGACTATATTTCAATGTTCATTTCGGATTTTATATTGATGGTTTGTCTTAGCCTGATAGTCAATAAATAATAGATGTGTTCATCCATTCCACCAGTAACTCCATCACTGAAAATGAAAATCAAAGAGACCAGATCTGGAGTTTTCAGACATTCCAAATCACCATGCAGTATTCAGCAACTAGAGTTCTACTGCCACCATTTCTGGTTTTATTTTTCTGGCTCAAGTCAAATGTTGGAAATCCCTTTAGTAATAAAACACTTTTCTTTAACATTTGCTTATTTAATACAACTTATATGATTATTTTCTTAAATAATATAGTTTTAAGAAAGTTTCATCGGGGTGTGGGATATTATTTCATGATAATATATATATATACATACATACAGTGACAGTTTTGAAAGATTAAGTAGTTAGTTGTTTTAGGGGTGGGGTGGCGGGGTATCAACGGATGATAATTTTATTAATGTATAACGCTGTTCATTTAAGGATAATATTGGATAATTAATGGTTTTCATTTTGTAATTGTGGTATGAGTAAGAACTATTGGTATTAAAACATAGTTACAGTCAGGCCCGTAGCGTACGGGGGGGGGGCAGCCGGCCCCCCACTGCGATTTGTCTGGCCCCCCTCTGCTTGTTTGCTCTGCTTAGTTAAATATATTACCTGCCCCCCCCCCCCGCTATTGCCTGGTCCCTGCTGTAGAATGCCTGGCCCCTGCTGTAGAATGACTGGCCCCTGCTGTAGAATGCCTGGCCCCTGCTGTAGAATGCCTGGACCCCTGCTGTAGAATGCCTGGCCCCTGCTGTAGAATTTTCACGCTACGGGGCTGGTTACAGTAGATGGCTATTAATAGAATATGATTTACTCTACTACACACGTTATGCCGAGAACTCAATTCGGTATTTAATATATTCTAACGATACAATGCGACGATCGCGCTGAGATTTTTTAAAAAAAGTTTCTTTCTAAAGGATCTCCCGTGTGTTTCATCACACTTGACGGATTCGAGCACTCTGCAGGACATAAGACAATACAGAGAGCCAGAGGTTACAGGTATTTGCTTTTTTTATGTTTTAAAAATGTCTGATTTTTTTATGAACCATTTTTTTTTATCAAGAAATCTTTTTAAGAAATGCTCTTCTAGGAAATGTTCTATTATAATTTTCGTTTTTAATCATTTTTTTTTCTAAATTTCACTGGAAATGAATAAATAATCCACCCTCCCACATTGCCCAAATAAATTCAATTCTTTGTCTCATGGATAATTTTGTACACACTATGTCAATGGCTTACTATGTAAGTGGCGTCACTAGAGTTAGTCTCCAGATGGACTATGTCAGTGCCGTCACTAGAGTTAGTGGCGAGGCGGACTCGATAAATTTCGCTCTATAGAAAAAGGTCCCCTTTAGCTCCTAGGGTTCTTCGGGACAGACGAAGTGTAGAATTTACCTGTTTCAGTGGACTCGCATATTTAGGGATTGTGTGACTTGCACAACGCCCAGCCGCCGTGACATTCTCAACTTAAGCCAGGTGCCATTTTCAAGGTGGGTTAAGCTTAATGGACTTTTAATTAACTTTCATCAAGATTTGGACAAAATACACCTTGGTTCTTACCTAGGATCGAACCCGTGACTCTCAGGTCGATAATCGAGCAACTGTTTTTCTTGATTTTCCTTTTTTTGATTTGCACAAGTTTGCAGATCCAAAAACGTTAAGATAGAGAAATAGAACAGTAATCAGTAGTGTTGTTTTCGTTGACGAAAACTAAAACTAAAACCTTCGTTCACGAAAATGTTGACTTTTCGTCAACGAGAACTAAAACTAAAACTAAAATTAGAAGCAAGACTAAAACTAGACAAAAACTGAAATTATTACAGAAAAAACGAAATAAAAACTGAAACTAAAATATGACCTGGGACTAAAACAACACTAGTAATCAGATACAATCGGCCTATTGATTCTTTCATTACAAATTTGATTATCGCTGGTACTCACCTAAAATTCGTCCGCGACCTGTGGTGGGTCGTGATCAGAGCCGTGACGTTCTATGATACTTAGGGGGCTAGAAACACCCGAGCGGCAGCCATATCAGGGCGACCGAATCTTACCACCGAAGACATAATTTTGATGAAAGAAAAATAAATGCCTAAACAAGTAGGAAGGGGGCAGCGACTGTCTGTAACTGGTTTTAACCCTACAGTTCCCCATGATTCATATATGAATCAACCATATTTTCTCATTATTATAATCTTATTATTAACTTTGACCTAAAAAGGTGAATGTATTTATTCATGTTAACTCAGAGGGATGTAATATTACCGGAAAGTTATGCAAAATCAACTATTGCTTTTTTATTTCCGATCTGATGTTAATAATAAGTTCAAATATAAAAAAAAATAAATTGGGCACTGTAGGTTTTAACTGACAATTTGAGACCCTATGGGTAATGCAAATATACCTCTTAATGTTCTATAACAATGTTAGTTAATATAAATGTTAGATTTAGTCTTTCTCTTTCATCCACAGCCTCGGAATAGAAGTTCTAGATAAAGATAAAAGAGGTGAATTTTAAACATTTTCAATTTATCCCAACATTTTTATTTACTATTTCACCATTTATTTTACTAAGTTCCAGACAGTGACACATCTGTGTTAAAGAAAGATATACACGCACATACATATACACGCACATACATATACATACATAAATACATACGTACATGTAGACATACATATAATTATATATTTCATATCTAAAGCCATTTTCTATTAGTTAAAGATCTTAAAACACCTTAGTTTTATTTACATCATTGAATTGTATCGAATATTTGCTTTCTCCAACTAGACATGATCAAATATGTTCTAACTGTGGCACAAGAAGTAAAAGATTATGTTGAAAAAGATAAGTACGTAAATATCTGGAAATATACTATTTTAATCAATGAAATGATGTGAATTGAAAACAATAAGTTGTTTTATTATATTTCTATGTTTAGCGAAGTGCTAATCGTTAATTTGTAAATATTGTCACAATTATCTTTAAAAATAACGTTTGAAGGAAATGATACTTAAAGTATTGACATTAGAGTTGTACCGGAATCCAATTCTGGTTCCTGTTAAGCTGGATTCCGGCAGTTTAAATAAATCCGGTTCCGATTCCGGTTCCGATTTCTGCAGCATCTAAAAATTACAATCCGGTACAGCCCTAAATGACATAGGATAGAAAAGTAAATTACATTTTAGATTGTGGGTTCTTTTTTTTAATCTTTGACAATGATATTACATTAATTTAAATATTTTTATACTAGCTGTATCCTGCAAAACCTTTGCATAGAGTAATATTCCCTAAGATTTGATTAGTAGGCTTGGTTATTTTTGGTTTCAGACAGATCCCATATTTTCATGATTTATTACAATTTAATGACGCAATATGTTGTAGAAATATATATGTATGTATATATATATATATATATATATATATATATATATATATATTAGGGTGGTTCATTGAGACATGGCAAGAAATGAAATGTGTGCTATAGAGCAGTGCTTCTCAAAGTGGTGGGCCGCGGCCCCCTATATATTTTTATGACATAAATTAATTTTGCCATCCAGTGAGCACGATGTACTGGTCCTGGAGCCCGCCAGTGGACTTTTCTCGGTGGATGTCTCAAAACAATCAGAGTCAACTCAATAAGCTCCATGTTATCATCTCTGACTTATTCCTTTAGGTGCTCGTTGGGCAGGACTGCAATTGATGCATCTGATAAACTAGAGGCTTCAGGTGTCACCTGGAATTCTGAAAAATTTTGCCTGGTGATGACACTCCAACAGCCTTTGAATCGTTTGAAAAGTGGGATATCTATGGTGTTTAAAGATCCACAGCAGATGGTGAAAACCTTTGACAAGATGATCTCCATTACATGATGACGACAGACTAACCAAAGAAGTTCACGACCTAGCGTGTTTTCAAGGCCAACACATACTCCATTTATTCTGCCGGTATTTACTGAGGTTGTCTTAAAGCACATAGCCTGAACCTTCTCAACCAGCTGCCACTCAACTAAAATTTGTAAACAGCATTTGCTTCATTCTCTCCAATTACAGAGCTCACCTTTGATACATCTTCCACTTCCACCAAGTTAATAATACTTTAACTTAGTAGCTATTGTCTTTCTTTTCCGCTGCCACCAAATAAATAATAATTACTATGTCGTGTCTCCTCAGAAGGCTAAACTACTACTTCAAATATAGTGAAGTTATTATCCTCCAATGTCCTCATTACTTAAAATATAATTAGATTGACATCACTAGTCTAACAGAAATGTCCAGTAATAAAAATGACAATATTTACCATTTCATTAATAATTTCTTTATTAACACAACATGTCGAGGATGACGATTGTGGTTTCTTTTTATTTATTCACTTTACAAATAAGACATAGTTTTATAGAAAAACATCTACCTCCAATAACCGTCAGTGTCTCTTCTTATTTTTATACTTCCGTTTTTTATCACCCATTCATTTGGTGCGTTACCGTACTACAGGGAATTCCCTCTAACATATCTCTTTTCATGTTGACTAAAAACTCACAACATGCACTGACTACAGTAAATATAACGGAGTTATGACAATCATCAAGAGCACTGCTTGCAAATGCACAGTTATCATAAACATGAAGTTATGACATAGAATACAGCCAACCCTAAGTAAGTAAAATATAACACAAAGAACATGATACAGTAAGAAAATATGCAAAATGTAAATGACATGAAAGTTCTGCAATTTTCGATGAAATTGTGAAAATCCATGGTCAATGAGCATCACCTTGCAGTTGGCACAAGAGGCTGAAACTCTGCCCTAATTAACGGTTTGCTATAAGGAAAAAAGTTACAGGGTGTCTTGCTCTGTAGTTGAAAGTTGAGTTTTTGGGCCACCGAAAGATATATATATATATATATATATATATATATATATATAAAATGGAATTATTTCACATTTTGACCTTTGGGTTTCATGTTTAAAACCCGCAGAACCACGCGGGCAAGACGTCATTTTGAATTCTTGGTTTCCGCTTTCGATTTAACGCGGAACCCAGACCGCTATTATTATATTATATATATTGAAAATTTGTTTTGTACAGACCAAGTCCAGTAGTTGTTGGAAACACAAAGAAATGGGACATAACAGGTGATGATATTTATATTTTTAATAGTTAATTTATGTGTATGGTGCAGCTTGTGGTTCAAGACCCTGTCACACCAGTGTTGCCTCTATGTCTATCTCAGATATATATTGAAGATATTTAGGGCACTACAAACGCATTACTAATGGTAATTAGTAATTCGTGTATAAGATTAAGTGAATACACACTTTACACTATACATTTTACACTTTACATTTTAAACTTCTCGGACTTAAAAGACTTGGAGACAGGAAACGTAATATTATTGCTAATGAAGATTTTTTAATAACAAGATTTGCAAACTAAATTATTCATGACAAAAAGACATCAAATATGTAGATATGGAAGATAGTTTGGAGTTATTAGTAAAGAATCTAAGTAATGTTGTGTACCCCAAAGGTAAGCAGATCACTGGTATTTACTGCAAGCGAAATGATCTCACGTGTTTTTTATCTATAACATTTTGTGTGTTTACATTAGTATTTTATGATCATTTTCTTTTTAAAAGTGGTATTTCTCATTCTATGATATAATTATATATTTTAGACCATTTTCAGAGTATAAAATACATAAATATTTCTAACTTCTTTAAAGGTTTGAATGTAAATGAGTTGGATACTTGAGAAACGAATAAATAATACATGCTGTGGAACATGGACAAGACAGAAACAAGTTGTGCTGTGGTCAGTTTATTTCATATTTGAATCTACAGGTCGTAACAAATTATTTTTATTACCAAAAAAGAAATGAAAATCTTCTTCACTCCACTAATCTCACTAATTGTAGTCCACGCTAGCAATAATCATATACCAAATATTGGAACATGTTGCTACACCCTGGTAAACTAAACTAATGGTCTCACTGACTTCAAGCTATTACCAATTCTTGGCTAATCCTATAATAAAGTGACATAAAATGATAAATTAACTATGCGTCAAAAATTAGATTAGAATTAGTTATTATGATGCTGTCCTCGGAACCTCTGAAGGTACTCTACAAAGGGCCTATCAAGTGATGAGAGATTTTGTGTATATAGGAACATTTTTTAAGCTAATCAAAGGGGCTTAATCATTATTTATTTTTGTAACAGTTATTCAACATGATAACTTCCCTCTCTATTTATCTGCGTACACGAAAATGCTCTAAAATGTCCTTTGTCCGAAACGGACAAGACTTTAATTGCTTTTTTTTTTTTTACAATTCCATTAAATTGTTGTAAAAATGTATACTATATCTAACTTTTTGGAATATATATGTTTCTTTAGCTTCTAAATCAAAGTTACTTTATGTTAATCTATTTTTCTTTTACTAATTAGATAAAAAGTAAACGAATAATAATAAGTTTTAATTTTATTTTTTAATGAGACTTATTTAATTTTTACATTTATTGAAACAGTTTGTTCTGTTTTATTTATTGATTTACAGATATCTCATTTTCAAGACATATTTAATATTTGAACTGACTCATTTCACTCCGAGTGTATGATCTACATCAATAAATAATGTCAGTACAAAAAGATATATATACTATATTCTGCCTTTTCTTGTTTTAATTTGGAACGAAATGTCAAGTCGTGTGTTTGTTTACAGAACTCTCGGAACTGACGGTGATAGTCACTAAATATTACAATGGAGGAAAATGAATTTTTGACATGACGCGATGCTCTTTTTTTTTAAGTTGTTATACATTTTTTTTTAAATTATTCTATTTTGTTCCAATATAAGTTCATTTTGATTATTATAATAGGGAAAGCAAGAACAGGGCATGAGCCAAGGCAATTCAGTTTGTCTAATTTTGTGACTGTGACCATTCTTTCAATGGTTCTGAAAAAATTTATTTTTAAAGTTTCAGCAAAATCTCTATTGTTGTATTTTTTTTAATTGCAGGGCTGGGGTGTCGGACAAATTTATAGTCTCACACTGGTGTTGTTAGTTTGTGTGCTATCCTCCAACACCGATATATAACTAATATATATATATATATATTAGGGTGGTGCTTAGGAACCACTAAAAATTAAAACCTTGATTTCTTTAGGTCTCACCCCTTTAAATTGTTCCTTTGGATGTAGAAACATCTAGAAAAAAAATTGGTACTGATATCTTAATATTTAGAGGTAGCTCAATGAAGCCAAAGTTTAGGTAGTCCACGTTCAACAAGTAAACAGATCACGCTTTTGGAATTTTTGGCTTTTTTAATCAAAGATAGTTTCTCAAACACAACATTAAACAGTAGAATGAATTATTAAACAAGCACAAACAATCCTGCATCTACAATATTCTACCTGTAATTATAGTTCAATGTTATCAGTCCGATAAGAAGTCATTTTGACAATGTCTGTTTCTTAGTGTCTGGATAGGATTGTCGATGCTGTTGAACAGTCTGCAGCAGGAACTGAAGCTGCTCCTCATCTCTGGTGAGGATTCCACTGTACTCTTGAATCAATGCTACACCCCTCTCTGCATGGTCGTTGACAACCTGAATCTGCCGAACGGTCTTCAAAGATCGCCGATAATCTTCATGGTTGGTTCACTCATCTGGGTCAGCATCCAGGAATCCAGTCTGCCAACCCAATCAATTCAGGGGACAGGTAACAGAGGTGCTTTGAAAACTTGTAGGATGCAGCACTGGAAACAACTCTGTTGATTCCGGAGTAGCTGAAAATTGATTGGAGCAACAGCATATCATTGTATGGAGCAGCGGCTGCCAGATTAGCCGTGAACCAGGCTCTCATGTAGACACGTACAATAAAGATGCACAGCTCTTGAAGACCTCTCTCTTCCTTGGTTGTCAGTCTGAATTGCCCTTTGAACATCCATATCTTCAGGCTGTACAGAACCTTCGACATCCAGCGAGCATGGTGCATTGCAATGAAGTGCACTCCTCTTTCAGGCACGACCCCAAGAAATAGCAGAGTAAGTTCCAGCAACTCTCGATAATCATCTCTTGGCTGCTGCTCTTGAATATGCTTCTAAGCAAATTTAATCATAGAGTTGCGCACATCTTCTTGCGAAGTAGACACGTCTGAATTTGTGATTTATGTTTCATAGTTTGCTCTGTCAATGAATTGCCAATGATCCTTGAAGCGTTTGAATAGCAGAACCTCAGGAGATAAAGTGACCCCTAGACAGACTTGGAAGACTGCGCCCAGAATCAGTTCCATAATGTGATGTCTGCAAGCAAGTGATAGAAGACCTCGCTGAAGTTTTTGCTCCAGCAGGATGCAGGTACCACTAATCCGACCAGTGTTGGAACTAGTAGTATCAAAGCACATGCCTCGGACAACCCAGTCTTGCAGAGCTTGAAAGACAGCTCCGGCCTGTGCAGCACCAGTTCCGGAAGGCAGTTTCGCAACAGTTAACAACTGTGATGCTCCTTTCCCAGAAACAATTACAGGAAGTCTGTGGATGCATTCTTTATTTGTGAGATCCGGAATCAAATTTCCATCCCAGTGCACAACCATAGAATAATCAGCTTGGAACTTGGCTTTGAGATGTTCTGCGTACTGGGATCTGTGTAGCATTCTTTGACGAAAAACTGTCCAACGGTTCAGAGCCAGATCTAGAACATCGTGACCAAGGGCCGTGGCTGTCTCAGCAATGACAAGTTTTGCTGAATTGCTTAACATTTTTGTTCGATCCAGTGCAGCTGTTAATCGATGTGTTAGAATTGGCTTTTTGCCTCTCCTTTTCTTAGCATGAGCAGCTTGCAACAGGTTCTTCACATTCTGTTGTACTCTGCTCTGTGCTGTCATTCTCCTCAGCTGAGCTAATGCTACATGACGAGGATACAAGGACTGCTGATTCCAGAAGCCTCTTTTCCTGCTCTTTCATCTCTTGGTGTCTTAACATCATCCGCTGCTTTCTGTCTGCTGAACGTCTTTCCTTGTCAGATAATGTCCGGTCTACCCCAGCCATTGCTATCTAATTTATCTCTTAACTATTTGTTTGCTGGCAAATTGCCAAACTGGCACGTTACCAATAGTTTCTAGGTAGCGTAGGTAGGCCTATACTGTGTTGCTAATAGTTTCTTTGTCTAGGCCTACTAGGCCGGCTGTGTATTAAAAATTACCACTTCGGGGCCTATTTACATGTTTTATATGCTTAGTACAGCAGTGTAGGACAATCCACATAACTTGAATTAATATTATAGTGCAGTACACTATGTATTTTCATCACGGTCCAATACTCCTAAACTTTGACGCCATTGAGCTACCAGTAAACATGAACTGAATACCTTAATATTTTATTTTAAGAGTTTCTATATATAAATGAACAAAAATAGGGGGTGAGAGCAGAGATTTTTGAAAGTTCATTTCTAAGCACCACCCTAATATATATATATATATATATATATATATATTCTAGATGTCGGACTGATTTCATTGCCTCCGGGCAAGACTTAATTTACAACAAATAACTTGTACAAGTATCTACCGACACCGACACCCCAGCCTTCGTTTTATATCCAATTACTATTTTGTAGACATAGTTGGGTTGTAACAAGTGCAGAAAGTTTATTTCACGATACCGTTGGTTACATAATAAATTGTTTTGAACAAAGTTTTTATTTCAGTAGTGACAAGAATGTTCATGTGCAAGTGAGTCCAGTTATTGTAGCGAAATTGAATTTTTAACAACAATAACATTGCTTTCATAGTTTCGCGATTTGATTCACATTGTACTTCATTTTTTTTAAATAAACCTTTTCATTATTTTTCATGTTATATTTTGTATTAAATGTATTATTATAAGAGTTATTTGTTATTAAAGTGATATAATAAATTGATAATTCGATAAGGTCAAAACTTTTTGTATTTTTTTTTGTTATAAATACGTTGATTGAAGTTTTTTTTTATCAATAAATAAATTACTTCCACTGAATTCATGTAGGGCTCTAGCCTGCGTACTTCTCTCTACATCCCATGTAGGGCTCTAGCTTGGCGTACCTCCCATCTGCAGCCCACAGGTTGAAAAAGCCATCCAGCCCAATATAATTATAAAAATTATATATTTATTATGTTTTGGACAGGTTTTTACATTAATAAATAAAGCATAAAATGTAAAAAAAAAATAAAAGACAGAAAAAATTTTCAACATCATTAAAAAAAAAATTAAAAAATTGAAAGTCATACATGTCTGTGACGTACATCATTGTAAGACTTAGAGAAAAGGAAGATTTTGTTTATCAGGACTGTCGCAAAGCGAATTGTTCAGTACCAACACAAATGTCTCATTTGTTGAAGTATTGTCGTCACGATGTTTGAGGTTAAGCAAGAAATAGTTTCATAAAAACAAGGTGAAGTTTGCAACTTCAACACACTCCAGAGATCCCTGTCAATTATTGGCTCTTCGGTTACAGTCATATAGATGTTAACAAAAAAAAAACAACTGACCAGACGCAAAGGAAGCTGCTACACCTAGTCAACATCGGCGGCTCTCACCCGGTGGTATGCGTACCCCAAGGGAATGCATATTGTAGATGTACACAGAGGCAAGTAATTTCCGTCTAAAACAACCAAGAATTTGAAGGATGTACGTGTGAGGGCTACCGGCGGATATACTTTCGCGCACTTTGGGGTACAGTCGTGAAAACAGGTTGAGGACCACGGGTCTACACAATAACTAGAAAAACAAACCCGTTAAACATATTAGTAATAGCTGGATCATTGCAGGGGGCACAACCAAATTATTTAAAATATCTGTGTTAGGGTTAGGCCATGTTACGCATCTTGGGGATACCCTTTTGTATATATATATATATATATATATATATATATATATATATATATATATATATATATATTAGGGTGGTGCTTAGGAACCACTAAAAATTAAAACCTTGATTTCTTTAGGTATTTACCCCTATAAATTGTTCCTTTGGATGTAGAAACATCTAGAAAAAAAATTGGTGCTGATATCTTAATATTTAGAGGTAGCTCAATGAAGCCAAAGTTTAGGTAGGCCACGTTCAACAAGTAAACAGATCACACTTTTGGAATTTTTGGCTTTTTTAATCCAAGATAGTTTCTCAAACACAACATTAAACAGTAGAATTAATTATTAAACAAGCACAAACAATCCTGCATCTACAATATTCTACCTGTAATTATAGTTCAATGTTATCAGTCCGATAAGAAGTCATTTTGACAATGTCTGTTTCTTAGTGTCTGGATAGGATTGTCGATGCTGTTGAACAGTCTGCAGCAGGAACTGAAGCTGCTCCTCATCTCTGGTGAGGATTTCACTGTACTCTTGAATCAATGCTACACCCCTCTCTGAATGGTTGTTGACAACCTGAATCTGCCGAGCGGTCACCAAAGATAACAGAGAATCTTCATGGTTGGTTCACTCATCTGGGTCAGCATCCAGGAATCCAGTCTAAAGCTCCATCATGTCAAAGAATCTCTTAGACTTTGGCGACACGAAGTCCTCATTCCTCCTGTTGTTGAAGGATTCTTAATCAACTGAGATTAGCTTGATGTCCTCTGGCTCCTCATTAGCGCTTTCATTCATGGAATTTACCATGCGTCTTTTTGTTTCCGCTGATACCTTATCATCGAAGAATGCCAACCCAACCAATCCAGGGGACAGGTAACAGAAGTACTTTGAAAACTTGTTGGATGCAGCACTGGAAACAGCTCTGTTGATTCCGGAGTAGCTGAAAATTGATTGGAGCAACAGCATATCATTGTATGGAGCAGCGGCTGCCAGATTAGCCGTGAACCAGGCTCTCATGCAGACACGTATAATAAAGATGCACAGCTCTTGAAGACCTCTCTCTTCCTTGCTTGTTAGTCTGAATTGCCCTTTGAACATCAATATCTTCAGGCTGCACAGAACCTTCCACATCCAGCGAGCATGGTGCATTGCTCCAGGAGCAATGAATTGCACTCCTCTTTCAGGCATGACTCCAAGAAATAACAGAGCAAGTTCTAGAAACTCTCGATAATCATTTCTTGGCTGCTGCTCTTGAATATGCTTCTGAGCAAATTCAATCAGAGAGTTGCGCACATCTTCTAGCAAAGTAGACACGTCTGAATTTGTCAGTGATGTTTCATAGTTTGCTCTGTCAATGAACTGCCAATGATCCTTGAAGCGTTTGAATAGCAGAACCTCAGGAGATGAAGTGGCACCTAGACAGACTTGGAAGATGCGCCCAGAATCAGTTCCTTAATGTGATGTCTGCAAGGAAGTGATAGAAGACCTTGCTGAAGTTTTTGCTCCAGCAGGATGCAGGTACCACTAATCCGACCAGTTTTGGAACTAGTAGTATCAAAGCACATGCCTCTGATCTTGTCACTAACACCCCAGTCTTGCGGAGCTTGAAAGACAGCTCTGGCCTGTGCAGCACCAGGCCGGAAGGCAGTTTCGCAACAGTTAACAACTGTGATGCTCCTTTCCCAGAAACAATTACAGGAAGTCTGTCGATGCATTCTTTATTTGTGAGATCCGAAATCAACTTTCCACCCCAATGCACAACCAAAGGATAATCAGCTTGGAACTCGGCTTTGAAATGTTCTGCATACTGGGATCTGTGGAGCATTCTTTGACGGCGAACTGTCCAACGGTTCAGAGCCAGATCTAGAACATCGAGACCAAGGGACGTGGCTGTCGCAGCAATGACAAGTGTTGCTGAATTGCTTGAAACTTTTGTTCGATCCAGTGCAGCTGTTAATCGAGGTGTTAGAATTGGCTTTTTGCCTCTCCTTTTCTTAGCACTAGCAGGTGTTTGAGATGAGCAGCTTGCAACAGGTTCTTCACATTCTGTTGTACTCTGCTCTGTGCTGTCATTCTCCTCAGCTGAGCTACTGCTGCATGACGAGGAAACAAGGACTGCTGACTCCAGAAGCCTCTTTTCCTGCTCTTTCATCTCTTGGTGTCTTAACATCATCCGCTGCTTTCTGTCTGCTGAACGTCTTTCCTTGTCAGATAATGTCCGGTCTACCCCAGCCATTGCTATAAAATTTATCTCTTAACTATTTGTTTGCTGGCAAACTGCCAAACTGGCACGTTACCAATAGTTTCTAGGTGGTGTAGGTAGGCCTATACTGTGTTGCTAATAGTTTCTTTGTCTAGGCCTGCTGTGTATTAAATTACCACTTCCAGGCCTATTTACATGTTTTATATGCTTAGTACAGCAGTGTAGGACAATCCACATAACTTGAATTAATATTATACAGTGTTATACACACAACAACTGTGCAGTACACTATGTATTTTCATCACGGTCCAATACTCCTAAACTTTGGCGCCATTGAGCAACCAGTAAACATGAACTGAATACCTTAATATTTTATTTTAAGAGTTTCTATATATAAACAAACAAAAATAGGGGGTGAGAGCAGAGATTTTTGAAAGTTCGTTTCTAAGCACCACCCTAATATATATATTAGGATGGCTCACTTTATAATGGAAAATAATAAAGTTGATTTTTATCATGAGCATTTTAGTTTTCTGGTTCACTGGAATTTAAAACATGTATATACCAAATTTCACAACATTTGAGCGCCTATAAATACTGCCTCAATGCACTTGGCAGTGATATTCTAGTTATTAAAATCATTTTAGTTATAGTTTTGATTAGTTTTTTTAGCAATCATTTTTATTATTATTTAGTTATATTTTTAAATTCATTTTAGTTATAGTTATAGTTAGTTTTTTCATCAATCATTTTTATTATTATTTAGTTATAGTTATAGAATAATTTTCGTAAGCACTGCAAAACTTCAAATGCCCATCATACGAGGATACATGCCAATTAAATGTCAACATCCACTGCACCACACACTACACTATCACACTACACATGAAGTGAACAGAAAATAAGTTAAAAAAAAATCTTGAAAACTATTAAGTTTGTAAAAACCAGTAGTAAAAGTGACTTCAAAGTTGAATAAAAAAATTCAAGTTGCTTTATTTCAAATTGTTACATCAAACAAATTTTTGCCTAATTCTTTTTAATGAAATAATTTCGTTCAGCAAGTCACTGTTGACTTTCAGCCATACTCTCATTTCCAGCGACTTCTTCATTCTGTTCCTCCTCCCCGTGGTCAGCATCCCACAAACTGAAAACAGCCGTTCAACAAATGCTTGAGAAGCAGGTGCTGCTAATAGGTCTAGAGCCATAGGTGCAAGTTGGCTGTACGACTTCGGACAGCTTCTCAAACAAAATGGCATGGCATTGTCTGTGATTGCATTGCATTGGATGTCAGCAATGTACTTGTTGATCATGCCGGTGGCCACATTAACTTCTGACATCTGCAACTGATGAGGTGTGGCAATGTCAGATGCAGAAAGTTTCATTGCCAGGTTTGGAAACTGAATCTGAAGAATACTCTGCTGCTGCAGTTGAATTTCATCTGGTGATTTTGTTCTTTGTTGTTTAACCTGTATATAATGTGCACAATAGTAAAAGTCAATCAGGTGATTGAAAAATAACTATATATTACTTTTACACATACTGGTTACCGGCATGGCAAATGACAAGCACAAATTAGAATAATAATTTTTATCAGTATTTAACTCTATACCAACTTGCAACCAGTACCTCAAAAATAAAACTCTTAATACAAATTGCTGTTGGATTATTATTCATTTACATTATTGTCAGTTTTTATTCAAAATCTGTGTACTTATACAACATGCCATGCCAGTGTCACCACCCACTACCAATAATAGCATTACCATTATTACAGAACTAGATAGTAGATTGAATTTCATAGCAGTGAACTAAATGACATAACACAACTATAATTAATACATAGTAATTTTGGCATGTCTAATTGATGGAGTAAAATTAAGTAACACAAACCTCGTTTATTATGTATTTTTTGGCAGCCTCAAGCAGCTTTATCATTTCTTCGTCTTCTATCATCATAGTAACTGCCAGCGATGGATTTAGAAGGCATGCTGCTGCTGGTATTGGGTTGAAATTGTCAGCAGCTGGATTCATAATACAGCTAAACCTGGTCTTCATATCACTCAGCATGGTAGATGTAACTGACTTTGATGCATTGCAAGATTGTAGGTGACACTGCAGCTCGATAATTGCAGGCAGAATATGAGAAAGTGATTGACTGTCTGTTTGAAGTTTATCAGTCTGCACAGCAAACGGCTTCAACAGATCAGACAATTCTTGTAGTCGCATCCATTCGCTAATCAACAGTGTGTCAGTTTTCATCTCAGCCAGTAATTCAGTAACACACACTTTGAGTTCAATAAAGCGAGATATCATATGGTAAGTGCTGTTCCATCTGGTACTGTTATCACTGACAAGCACTTTGCCACATCGTTGTTTAATTTTTTCCATCCCTTTACTTGACTTTCTTATTTTTCCAACCATGTGTCTAACTTTAGTAAGGAGGCTGTCATAATGGCTGAATGCTTTTTTCACCACAAGCTGAAGCGAGTGAGCTAGACACGCCATTCTAGGATAAGGCATATGACTAGACTTGTCTAACTCTTCTAATTCAATTGAGTAAACTAAGTCTGCCGGTACAGGATCAATGTTGACTTCTACTTCTTTATCAGTGTCACTTCCTTCAGCATAACTGGCATCATTGTCCGAATTAGAAAGATATTCTGCCTCTGTACCTATGTCATTATTATCACATTCTTGGTCAGCCATTTCTCTTTCATTTAGCAATCTGATGGCTTTGGTCATGTTGGCTCCACTGTCAGTGACAATCATCAACACTTGTTTAGATGTAATGTTCCAGTCCAACAAGCACTGATGTAGAGCTTCTGCCAACATTTCTCCTGTGTGTGGATGCTGCAGCTGGACAAGTTGTAGCATTGCGTGTCTAACAACCAACTTCACAGAATCAAAAAAACAAGCAGAAACACCCAAGAAAGATGCAGAAAAGTTTGTTTTGGACCATCCATCGAAACAGATTATGACTTTACGAGAAGCAGAAATCAGTTCCTTGAGTTTAACAATTCCTTCATTCCAATGCTCAGTTATCATTCGTTGAAGTGATTTAGATCCTGCATATATTTTGGGTAGAAAAATACTACTTTGAATCGCTATCAGCTAACTTTTCACAACTAAAATAAAGTTTGACAATCACATGTATTAACTTGTAATTGTAAGTCACTTATTTATGACATATAGTGTCTGTAAACTGCTGCTATCAGCTGACAAATTAAGATTTATTAGAAAATATTTTTAAATTATCTATAAATGTATTATTACATTAGGCTTACCTGGTAATTTGAATTTTGGATCTAAAACATTGGTCATTTTGCGAAAGCTTGGGTCATCAATAGAAGTGACTGGTAAACCTGTTCGAACTATCCAGTTTGCAACAGAATTTATCCTGTCATTATGCTGTGGTGATTCTTTACTCCAGATACTCTTAGTATATTTACAACTGTTGACAGCTGCTGGCAAAGTTTGTTGTTTCTTTACATTTGAGTGATTACCACCTGAAGCTGGATTCAAATATAAAAAAATATGTATGTTGTTTTACTGGCCATGATTCACACCTTTAATGCATTTGAAACATAATCATTCAACTCAATGAACACAATGTTAGTTTTACCTGCTTCACTTTGTTGCTTCTTGGCTTCAACTTCTTCCGCTTCTCTTGCTTTAATCTCCTCATATTCTGCATGATGATGGCTCTTCAAATGATTTCTAAGATTCGTTGGGTTTTTGGTGGCAACGGACATGGCACACGCTTTACCATTACTAAGCACTACTTTACAGTACGATTTTTTTTCCTGTCTTTCATATTTGAAATATTTCCATACACTACTGGCACGTTTTCCACCAGAAAACATCTGTACAAAGCTTGCCATCTCTTTTTTTTGGCTGCAAAATGAATGAACTTTCTTTTAGTTCCATCACCCATGTAAATATCATTGCATATTAATTATATGAATAATATTGTCATAAATAAATAATAATACTTTTTCAATACTTGTAAATGTAAGTAACCTTCAAAGTGTTTTTTTTTTTTAATTTTGGTATAAATTGCGTGAAAATTAACATAATTCACGTATTTCGTGTGATATGCTACGGCATAGTGCTATGTTGCTCCTATAGTCTAATCTAACTTCTCCGATCATCACAATATAAATCAATCTTCATTATCATAATTTAAAATTAAATAATAATATTTAAAAAAAAATTATCTGCCAAAAAAAGAATGAACATTTTGAAACCTCACTCACCGTGTGTTTCCACAGTCACTCTGTGGATCACAGATTTCACCGATTTCAACAAAAAGTATTTCCACAGTCACCTGTGTTTTCAATCAACAGCGTTTCCAGTCACAGTTTGAACATCTGTTGTTTGTTTCGTTGTTTTAAATCTTATATATCTATGGCTTTAACCCTACAGTGCCCAATTGTTGTTTTTTTTTGTACTATTAGTAACATCAAATCGGAAATAAATAAAGCAAAAGTAGATTGCGCATGCTCTTCCGCTAATTTTACATCCCTCTGAAATAACGTGAATAAATACATTCACCTTTTTAGGCCACGTTTAATAGTAAGATTATAATAATGAAATGCGTGAGGCGTGTATCAAAAATTATAAAACTTTCATGTGATTAGTTATGAAAGTCTTTTTAGTTATAGTTATTATTAGTTTTTTTGGCAAGCATTTTAGTTATTATTTAGTTATAGTTAAAAAATTCTTGCTAGTTTTAGTTTTAGTTATAGTTAACTAAAGTCAATCATTCTAGATATCGTTTTAGTTATAGTTAGCTGAACAACACTGGCACTTGGTATCTCGTTATATAGTAATTGGCGATTGCATTAAATGAACATTTTGCAGTTTAAAATGCTGTTTTTTAGATTCAGAGAACAGTTATATTCAACACTAAGAATTAAACATTAAAATAACACTAGTTACATGACACATTAACCTGACTGTATTGCAGAGCAGTTCTAAGTACGCCTTTCAAAAATACACTTAAATTTTTTTTTAGTCTGTGCCTTCTGATTCCTGAAGGTCTTCAGCACGGATGATTTTTTTACATCTGGAAACTCTTTGCGATGCTGTTCAGCAATTTGGAGCAAGTACTGCTTTTCCTCCTCTAATTTGGTGACAGATGAGTTGAATGATGAGGCCAGAGCAATCCCCCGCTCGGCTCAGTCATTGACAACTTTCAAGGAAGAGACCACTGCTGTTGCCTTCTAAAAGGATGGAGTTTGTTGCCAGGTGGAAGCATCAGTCATGAGAAATTTGTGGGAAGCAGAAGAGCATTAAAGAAGAGCAGCGATGACGAGGTCACAAAATCCTTTAATGTCACATTATGAAGTGCTGAATAATCATTTGTGCTGCGGATGCACCTTACTTCTGTCTGATCATCAAAAGATTTCTCACGGGAGCAGCAAGGCTGTTTTTCTCATCCACTGAGACACGTTGAGAAAAGAGAACCAGAGGAATAAGTTCTGCACTAAGGTACCAGAGATGTCAGCCAATCGTTTTCAATGCAGTCTGAGAAATGGAGGGAAAAACATTCTTATAATCAATAAGCTTGATGAAATCCAGATCATTCAAAGGTGCGTCTGCTGGAATGGGACACTGAATCCAATCTTTAATGTAAACCAATGATGCAAAGATGCAAAATTCTGCAATTGATCTGTCTTTATGCTTAGTCAGCTTGAATTGATGACGGAAGTGATAAATCTTCATGATGTAGATTATGTTAGACATACACCTTGCATGGTGATAAGCTCCTGGAACACGAAAGGGGGGGGAATTCCTCCCAGGAAGATAAGATTCAGAGTCAGAAGTTCTTTGTAATCTTCACGTGGCAAATATCTTGTGTTGTCTTTCATTTGGAGGTTATTTGAACAAAATGTGATGGCTTCTTCATTTAATGGCTTGAGATTTTGCTCCAGTCGAACATCGTGGCATATATTAAATTCTGCCTGTCTTATTTTTGGCCAAAACATCTTAAAGCGCTTTAATAGAAGCACATCCGGTTCAGTTGTATTACCCCCAAATGTCTTTTTGAAGACTTTTGCACATAAAACTCAAGTATATGATGCCTGCACGGTAACCAAGAATAGCACAGCAAGGATGTGAACTGCCTGTCTATCGTTTATTCCAGTGCGATCAAGTGCAGAGGCTACCAATGGCGAAACAACATCCATAGCTTTCAAGCGATGTCGTTTAGGCAGAGTTGATGTCGATTTCTTCGGCACTGGAAATAATTGGTTGTCGTCTTCCTTCTATGAACAATCACTGCTGCTTGAAACTGAGAGGTCGGCATGGTTATGGATTACAGCAACATATTTTCCCTTTTCCTGTTCAAGTCTTTCAAGCAACCTTTTCTTCCGTTTTTTTTTTTTTGAGCTCGCTGTTCCGTCTTTGTTAATGTTTTGTCCTCAGTTCCCATTATCATTTTGCGTTCAGATCGCTGGTCATGCAAGAAAAGCCTATCTTCTTCAATGCTGATCACAGTGTGAGCATTGATGTGTGCTATGTCAAAGATGGATGATGTGAAGCTAACAAAGTCAGCTTCTTTTGCACGTTGAACATCTTCTTCACTTTTAGCATTCTTCTCAACCTCTCGTTACTTGTTAATAATACTTCCAACTTTTTAATGATTACCCGATTTTCAGCCGTAGGGACACGCGCTTTATCCCAGATGCTCGTCTTTGCATGACATCAGAAATAGCATCTTTCTTGGGCACATTATAATTATGTGTAAATGAAAGTATACACTCAAAACATTTGTCGCTGTTGGAAGAACTCGTTCAGAAAAATCTTTGGATGGTTCACCAATTAAATGAACAACAGTTTTCGACCTAGTAGTCATAACTAAATGAATGATATTTATATAGCCGCAACACTTGATTTTTATAACTAAATTGAAATGCACTGGTGAAGCTGGCTATTTATATGAAAATCAAAACTTATAGAGTTTTCTAGAATTTCCCGGAACCTTCTCAAGTTTTCCACTGTTTTCTATGAGCTTCTAGAACCTTCTAGAGATTTCATAGAACTTTCCAGAACCTTCTAGAATTGTATAGATTTTTCTAACACTTTCCAGAACCTTCTAGCATTTTCTGTGTGATTTATATATACATACTTACATTAAAAATTCATACAAAATGATTTAAATTTTAGTGTCGATGAGGCAGTACTAAATAAAGTCATATATTCATGATATTTTTTCTGTGCTGTTTTGAACACAAAAACCAAAATGCTTCAAAAAATTTTGAAAAAAAGTTATTTTGGGCCACCCTAATATATATGTATATATTTGAATGTATACACACACAATTTAATGGATTGTAGTTGAGTTTTCTTTTAATCTTACTAGTAAACAAAGGCCCGGTACCCGGACCGGCTAGTAGACACGCATTTGGAGTAGAATATGGAATTTTGAATCTAACATCCAACTATACATGATTTGCGCACACAACACCTTATCATTGATAAATCTTAATTCATTCATAATTCATCATGCTCAACATGAGTAGGCCTATTTAAAAAAAATAGAGAGACCTGAGTGAGTGCCTGCCTGTTTAGCAATTCGCTACAATGTTTAGCAGATAGTTTATTTACTGTCATACACATTATAGCATAGTACAATGTATCGTACCAAGAATCAGCTAAGAAAATATTGCCAAACTGGTGCACTTTTGATTACAAAAAATATTTTTTGAAAATTTAACATTCCTTTTAATTAACTTTATTATACTTTACAGACCAATCGTTTTGAATAACAGCAGAAAGCAATACTTTATTGATATAATGTGTGGTAAAGTATAATGTATCAAAAGTACGAAAATTGAAATAGATAGAATCGTTGTGTAGCTTTTATCTGCCCTTCAATTAAAAAAAAAGTATTCCATCAATCCAGTTGAGGCAGCAGACGCAGAAAATATCAGGCCTCTTAAAAAAAGAAAGAAATATCAAAGCTTTAAACATTATAGTTCTGTGAAGCCCCCCCCCTCATAAATGGGTCAGTCTGCATTGTCTACATTGTGTACGGCGCCATTCAGACTCCACCCTTATACAACTCATTCATGTGACATAATAATAACAAAAATAAAGAAAATAAATAATTGTGACCATGTTTGGAGTTAGTGGTACATGGTTGTACATTAGATGTATACATATTAAATAAATAATAACAAAATGAAAATTATAAATATTATTTTATATACAAACAACATTCGTTTGCTTTAAAATTCATGTTGTCAAAAATAATACAGAACATTTATTAAACCATTTCTGTAGATATTTCTCCTAAGATCGCTTCTCATTTAATAACAAACTGAACACCAGAAATATTACATTATCTTGAGATATACATACACAATTCGTTCACGAAGTGATTATGCATATACAAATGTCAAGGAATTAATTTGCAGTTAGAGGCTCATTTTTCTTACTGCTAAATAATTTAGTTGCACTTACCTGGCAAAGGAGGTAACAAGATCAATAGGGCAACTCCTGTTCCCGGCTATCCTGGTCTGTGAGACGCCATAGTCTTTGGGGAAAAGTTCATTGGGGTTCTCCAGTCAGGATTAAAA
This sequence comes from Bulinus truncatus, assembly GCA_021962125.1. Taxonomy (NCBI): domain Eukaryota; kingdom Metazoa; phylum Mollusca; class Gastropoda; family Planorbidae; genus Bulinus; species Bulinus truncatus. The sequence goes on along the minus strand of JAGDYQ010000027.1, from coordinate 8,361,848 downwards.
AATCCCTTTTGCGACGGTGGTGAATGAAGACTATCTGAGAATATAGTATTCACTGCAACTGGCGGTGGTGACAGATGTGGACGGCACACAACACCCTTCCACTCTGTCCTACTTTAAGCACATCTTCGCAGCCTGCCATTTCGGGCGGGAAGTTCAGGCACATTACACCCTCCCCTCTGTCCGAAAGGCAAGAAAATCCCTTTGCTTTGCCATCCCGGCCGATCAGCAGTACACACCCCCTGCTGGTCTGGCCAGTCTGGGCAGGTCTAAAAAAACCCTTCTTTCTGCCATCCAGGCAGATGTTAGCGGGCACAGTCACCCCGCCGCTCTGTAGGCATGGCAGACGTGTATCAGCGCCGCCAACAATGCTGTTGTGGTAGGCACACTACACCCTTTGATGCTGGCAATGGCGCGCGTAAAAATAATAAATTGATAATTATGTCATTCTTTCTTTGAAGTTCGCTACTCCTTGCTTGTAGGCAATGATAGTGGCAGTCGAAAAGTTTACACAACTCACCCTGCCTCATGTAAAAGTGTAGGGTGAAATTAACTCATCGTTTACTTCAGGCAGCACCAATATGATTACTGGCTGCTAGGTAAGGGATATCCTACTTCGCTGGCCAGTTGGGAGACGTATCATGCCTTAAAGGTAGCAACGCTCAGCTAATAACCTTAAGTCCCGGGTTCTATGTTTAGAACTTCGGGAACCTCTCGGGTTTCCCTTAGTGCTTCAGTGTGCATCGCACTTAAGTATTATAGGTAAGAAATCAAAGAGATGTTTGCATATGAGCATTCATTCAGTACAGAACAGTACAATGTTCAGTAAATGTTGCCGCCATCTTGTGTGACAGACACAGGAAGTGTGACAGACAAAAAGGATTTTTTTTGTATTATAAAAGATCATAAAATAATCATAGAAGTTGTGATTACTTAGAAAAAGCGTTGGCGCCAAACTATATATTATTAGCTTTATCTTTTTTAAATTTAGCAACATATCTTTAATTGTCGATTGGAGACAAATTAATTTCAAAATTATTTGTTTAACTTAAAAATGAATGGAATCGGTCGACAAACTAAGTCAAGAAGAATATGATGTTTATCTGCTGAAAATTTATCATATAAGAATTACAGTTGCCAAGGAGTAATTTTTGTTTTACTTATAAATATATTTTAATAAAAGCGTATTTAAAAATGTAAAAAAAAAATAATTTCTATATTGTTTCTTTAATTAAGGAGCAAAAAATATAGTAATAAAATAATTATAAAAATATACACTTTGTGTCCTGTATCAGTAGTTCTCGATTGATGTAAATAATAAAAAAAATAACAGAAATACCACTCGGGTTAAATTCTATATTTGAGTGTTGGTCCCTGGTCGTAAGTAGCGGCAGGTATTAGTGCAGAACTGACTACTTTCACCATCCCAGTCAGCTGAGGAGAGAGAGTGAGTGAGTGGCGTTCACACCAGCTCGCCTTAAATATGCATTGAATCCACCGTATGTGCAGTAGGATCATATCAAGTCTAACAAATACTTTAAGTGCTGGGAGGAAATGAGTTAGAAGGTAAGTTCCCCCCTCACATATTTTATGTTCATATGCTTTACCTGTTAGTTTGAGCTGTTTGTTTACGTATAGTTTTGGTCAACAAAACTATACGAAGATATTTTTAGCATCAGACCGACCAATTTTTTTTTCTTTTTTAATTTTGGTTAAGTCCGGAAGTTACATTGTTAACTGTAAAAGTAAGAATAAATTAGGTATATGTTTGTTTTTTTAAAGTTACTCTTTTCAATAAAAAAAAAATATTTCTATTAGTGGGTAGATTTTTTCCAAGAATGCTTATTTTGAAGTGATGGACGTACATTGTTTTTCTTTAAAACTGCGTAGATATCTGTTGTTGTTCATTTAATGCTTCAACTGTAATTATTTAAAAATAAATTAACCTGAAAGAATCATAACAGCTCGAAATAACAAAAACAAACAACAACTTCAATTGAATTTTAACCAGAACCACCCCGTCCCCCAGCTTTTTAAATACCGGAATGTAATTAAATTAACATTCAATAATTAGCTTTTAAAAATAAGAATATTGGGGGAGTGGCTCATTATTTGCTATGCGTGACCGATATTTTTGTGTTGACCTAATTTACACCTTGTTTACCAACAAACCTACCAACAAAAACACAAGAAAGGGGGGGGGGGGGAAATCCCGCTAAAAGCCTGATTTGTGTCAACAGTTTCAATCTGTGCCTCTCTGTTCATTTTATTCTATCACAAATGAGAAAGGGGGGGGGGGTAGGGGCGATTTGTCTTAGAGGGGGAAAAACGCAAAGGGGACTGAAATGAGAGAGTTAAGGGAGGGGGGGGGAGGGTAGTGGCTTTAAAGGATTGATTATGGTTTATTATAGTCTATTATGGTCTATTTTAGTCTATTTTAATCTATTATAGTCTATTTTAGTCTATATATGTTGTTGTTTTTTTCTCTCTTCACTGAGCACAAAGAAATAATTTGTAAAATTTTTTCATGGTATTTATGTGACAGAAAATGTGTTTTGCATGATGAAAATTCCATTCATACATTCAGATTCACTTTTAATTTTCTGTAGGCCGGTCTTTCTGTCTATCCATCGATTCCACGTGCACTTATGTATGGGAGGGAGGGGTCGTTCGCTCCTAAATCAGTCCTAAACCATGTCTCAGATTATTTGACTGTTAACACTGAAGTGAGTATATTTTTGTTTATTTAGCTTCTGATGACTCAAACTGTGTTAATGTATTCATAGTTCATCCGTTAAGTGAGTCAGTTCACAGACCAATACTACTTAACCGTGTATGAAACAGTTTGTCGACGACGGATGACAGAAAATAAAAAAAAAACTGTGACCAACATCGATTTTATGTCCTAATCCCCGATTATTTACTGATACAAATGGCGAAGAATTATTGGCGTTATGCATTCTGTGCATTCTTCATATTGTGCAAACATTCTTACAAAAAACCGGTGGATGTCTGTTAGATTGTTACAGTTGTTTTCTATCAAATATTTTAACGCAAATAAAATTGATTCCAATAAATACACTATATTCATATGAAAAACAGGTTTAAGTAAACAATTTTTTTTATTAAATCGATAAAGGTTTGAGCATGTCAGTGTATTATATTATTTTGTATAATGTTTTATTTACAATCCAAAACATTTCTTCAATCTAGTGTATTAACAAAACGTTAATAAAAGAAATTACCACCAAATTGTCTTCTTAAAGAACATAAATACTAAACTACGTAAGCATTTTAAAGTTAAAACTTCATGAAAAATATGAATTATTTTTATTTGTATAAAGTCATGACCAGAAAATATCTTACGGGGGAGGAGATTGGGTGTGGGGTGGGTAGAGGTTTATGGATTATTTTGTCTAAATAAAAAGGGCCCATCGGGGCAGATGAAGTGTAGAATTAATCTGCTCCAGTAACCTCGGCATATAAAGGGATTGTGTGGTTAGCACAACACCCAGCCGCCTTTACTCTCCCAACGTAAAGTCAGGTACCCATTTAAAGTTGGGTGAACTCGGGGACTTTAACCAGGACCTGAAAAAAATTCCAAGGTTCTCACTGAGATTCGAACCCGGGACACGGCGGTTGACAGTCGAGCGCTATGCTCCGTACGACCACCCGTCCCAATGTCTAAATAAAAAAAAACACAACTAATTCTCTGACCATAATTTAAAACTTGCCCCAGTGCCCGGGGTCACTACAATTAGAACTCGTAATCTGACCAGTATTATGTGGCTCATATGTACATGCCCCTCCACAGATTAGGCAATAACATGGTAAAGACAAAAAGTATGGGTGTTTTTGTTCTGCACAATAGGCAATAACATGGTAAAGCCAAAAAGTATGGGTGTTTTTGGTCTGCACAATAGGCAATAACATGGTAAAGCCAAAATGTATGGGTGTTTTTGTTCTGCACTCAAGTGCGGCCAGGTCAACAATGGCATGTGAACTTGACATCAAAAGAGTAAATTATTATATCCTTTGTTACCGATTGTCTCTAGAATAATTAACTAATTCTCAACTTGTACTCAACTTGTATTCAACTTGTATTCAACTTGTATTCAACTTGTACTTAACTTGTATTCAACTTGTATTCAACTTGTATTCAACTTGTATTCAACTTGTACTCAACTTGTACTCAACTTGTACTCAACTTGTATTCAACTTGTACTCAACATGTATTCAACTTGTACTCAACATGTATACAACTTGTACTCAACTTGTATTCAACATGTATTCAACTTGTACTCAACATGTATACAACTTGTACTCAACTTGTATTCAACTTGTATTCAACTTGTATTCAACATGTATTCAACTTGTACTCAACATGTATACAACTTGTACTCAACTTGTATTCAACTTGTACTCAACATGTATTCAACTTGTACTCAACATGTATTCAACTTGTACTCAACATGTATTCAACTTGTGTTCAACATGTATTCAACTTGTATTCAACTTGTACTCAACATGTATTCAACTTGTACTCAACATGTATTCAACTTGTATTCAACATGTATTCAACTTGTATTCAATTTGTATTACATAACATTTGGGGCTAGACTGACAGCGTAGTGTTTCATTTATGAGATCCGACAGCCGATCTAATTAGGAACTTTCGCTACTAACGCTAGATACGTCACTAACGCTAAAGACCATGGATGTGGTCCAAAGATTAAAATAGGGTTACACTTTTTTTTAATTGTGAGGTCTGGTCAAGTGTCCGATGCTGCAGAATTTCAGTTTAAAAAAAAATTAAATGTCAAATACTTATTGATATGGATGATGGTATGACGCCGAACTATTTTAAAAAAAATTTAATCGTCAGCTAATACAATATAAAGTAATCTGCCCTGATTTTTAAATGAAATGTTGAAAACCAATGGAATTATGGGTAAATGTGACTCATCGTTGAGTTCTATGCTGCACCCACATGAGTCCTCCGAGTTTCGTTTATATTTCAGTATCTGCTAAGTATCTACTTTATTTAACTACAGAGTGTTTAGTTGAATAGGTCGCGGCTATTTGTGAATATTATTAAGTTAGTTATAAAAAAAATTAGCCGGAATGCGGATCTCACTGACCCCCCAAGAGTGACCGCTCCTGTTATAGACCAGGGTCGCAGCCCAGAGTTCTCAGGCCCCTTGAAAAAAACTGACCACGGAGCACTCTGTCCCCATTAGTTTTGCAGAAATTTAAATAAATAATAAATTAAGTTTCAAAGCGACGCCTATCCCCTCCCCCCTCCCCCCAAGGCAAGTGTCCCCAGACAAGTATTTGGGTTGCCTCCTCTATCACTGTGGTTCTGACTATACGATCATTAAAAAATAGAATGTCTAAATCTTATTTAAGACTTTCATGCTACTTACCAACAATGAAATGACACAAACTGTGATACAATTTAGTCCAAATTACATTTCCAGATTAGGAAACCACATAATCAGTTTATATCTCCCATTTTGATAGTCACGGAAAACAACAAACATTTTATAAATAGAATTTTTATTTATGGGCTTTCCCTAGGGTGCATTTGAGATTTAAAAAAGGATGGATTCAGAATTAACTGATTATGCATTTTGTAGATTATCTTCTTCAAATATTGTCCTGACATATCACTGTCCTGAATATATCACTGTCCTGAACACATCACTGTCCTGAACATATCACTGTCCTGAACATCTGAACATATCACTGTCCTGAACATATCACTGTCCTGAACATATCACTGTCCTGAACACATCACTGTCCTGAACATATCACTGTCCTGAACATATCACTGTCCTGAACATATCACTGTCCTGTAAGTATCATCTGAACATATCACTGTCTTGAAAATATCACTGTGCTGAATATATCACTGTCCTGTAAATATCACCTGAACATATCACTGTCTTGAACATATCACTGTGCTGAATATATCACTGTCCTGAACATATCATTGTCCTGAACATATCACTGTCCTGAACATATCATTCTCCTGAACATATCACTGTGCTGAACATATCATTGTCCTGAACATATCACTGTGCTGAACATATCACTGTCCTGAACATATCACTGTCATGAACATATCACTGTCCTGAACATATCACTGTCCTGAACATATCACTGTCCTGAATATATTACTGCTCTTAACGATTCATATTTGCACAGTTGTAACTGTAACGAATCGAATACACCAATAGACACTCAGGTAAGTACTCATATTTATAGACTCCAAGTTTGAATTTTTCAGTATTTATTTTTATGTAAAGTGTACTGCTTTAAAAAACAACTCTTGTATATCAGTTTGTCAAACTCTTTGTTTATACGTGTAGAGATTGTGGACTTAATGAGTCAATGTATGATGTGTAGACTCAATGGGTCAATGTGTGATTGTGGACTTAATGAGTCAATGTATGATGTGTGGACTTAATGAGTCAATGTATGATGTGTGGACTTAATGAGTCAATGTATGATGTATGGACTTAATGAGTCAATGTATGATGTGTGGACTTAATGAGTCAATGTATGATGTGTGGACTTAATGAGTCAATGTATGATGTGTGGACATAATGAGTCAATGTATGATGTGTGGACTTAATGAGTCAATGTATGATGTGTGGACTTAATGAGTCAATGTATGATGTGTGGACTTAATGAGTCAATGTATGATGTGTGGACCTAATGAGTCAATGTATGATGTGTGGACTTAATGAGTCAATGTGTGATGTGTGGACCTAATGAGTCAATGTATGATGTGTATCCATAATTCTCATTTTGTCAAAACTGCCCACGGAAACAAGTAGTGTTTTAAAAGTAAACAACTGCATAACATTTAAGATTCTAATGTTTAATCCTCAATACATTGATGTTACATGCACACATTTGTTTGTAGCTGCATTTAATTAGAATATGTTACCGACGATCTCAATAACAAACCTAAAGTGTGTAATTATGTGACATTTGTAACATTTCCCTACGCTCAAGATGTTGCCACAGACCTGCATAGAAACAACATATTTGCACAACTAACGTGTTTTGCTGTTAGAACTGATAAGCAAGTGGGGATGATTTAACTGATAAACTACCATTCTCACCCCCACCCCCACACACACACACACAGTCTACAATGCAACTACATCTGTAGTACGGGCGGGGGGTAGGGCGGTGAAATGCGTTTGAAACACATATAAACACAACACATGTCTGACACTATAGTGATGTAGATATTTTAAACAACAACTTGATATCAGGTCTCATTACCCTGTTACTGGGATCATTTAATTTAATTTGAATGTGACACAGTTTCTGAAAAAAGTTGTCCAGTACTCAGAAATCGGGAAGCGATTCAGAATTAACCTTAAGATATTGTCAACAGAAATGAGTGTTCGGTCATTTCATGTATTCAAGCTTCTGGCCCTCTGTGTTTAGTTTGATGTTTTTAAATAGAAGATGTATTGGTGACATCGTGTGTTTGATCATTTATGTAAATAGGTGTGTAAATATCTGTGTAAGACAAACGTGTTTTTTAAAATGTAAAGCGTGATTATTATTATTTTTTTCATTTGTAAAGCATGTTTGTTTTTTTTAAAAGTGTAGATCATGTGTTTAAATTGTAAATACAAAGCATGCTTTTTTCTTAGTTTAAAAACAATGTTTTATTTTTATTTGTGAGAGTAAAGCATGTTTGTTTTTATTTGTGGCTAAATACAATTGTTTGGTTAAAAATTTTCCCTTGGAAAGTTAATGAAAGAACAATAATTATTGGATGATGGGGGGTTAAAAAAACCTTCAAGCTTGATGTCATTATATTATTGTTCAGGCACATCACAGTTTAACTCAGCAAGATGGACTTGTGACTCATTCAGTCGATACATCAATTTCATAGGCAAGATGATTATATTGGCTGGTCCTGTGGCTAGGTGATTATGTTGGCTGGTCCTGTGGCTAGGTGATTATGTTGGCTGGTCCTGTGGCTAGGTGATTATATTGGCTGGTCCTGTGGCTATGGAACTAAATATGTTGGCTTAATCTATGTCTGGTATTCATGATACTAACTAATATTACAGTTACCAAAAATAGCACCACAATGTCGTATATTTATTTATTAAGAGATGATATAAAAGATTGTAGACGTTGCTACGAGATCTTTCTGGTTGTTGTCAATGTTTCCATAGTAAACAGGCCTCAAGAAGAGACCAGAACTTTTCACAAAGCCTGTTGACTGTTGACATAGTAGAGTGAATGGTGGGTGGGGGAGGGAGTGTAGAGAAGGCTCATCTGGGTGTCTTGTGTCCGTTGAACTGACCAACCTGGAGGGGGGATTTATTTACACTTCAGACCTGAATACAATCAGAGATCAATACCACGAGCTGACTGTGTCAATATCTGATCACACTTATAGATTTGTAGATATTGGGATGATCAGAGGCCCCGGGGGGGGGGCGCAAAAAGAATGGCAGAAAAGAACCATAAAAAGAAAAAAAAGTAAGAAAATAAGAGACAAAAGAATTATGGATGAGTTGGTGTATTTCTTTAAATTCTAGATAGTTAGATAACATATAATTTTCTCCAAATAATGCTAGACAGTTAGACAGACACACATTGTATTTTATATTTCCAGACAATATTGTATATTTCTATAATATATCACCTTGTCTAGATAATGTTAGATATTTAGAATATACATGGTATATTTATTCTCCAGATAATGCAGCACAGAAGATGTTATTTTCTAAGAAGAATTTTATTCATTAAGTTTTAAGCATAATCATAAAATCTCATAACATGTTTCAATAAAAAAAATCCAATAAACCTGATGTGTTACATATTCCCTCCATTGTCCAGAAAAACTGTCTCTAATACAATATGTGTAATATTGAATAAAATAGGACGTGTGGTGTAGATACTTGACTGCTGACCTGAGAGTCCTGGGTTTGATCTTCGGTGAGAAGTATAGAATTTTTTCCCGGTGAAATTTGGTATTAAGTCCCACTAGTCCACCGAACTTTAAATGGGTACCGGACATAATCTGGCTAAGTAAGGTCGACTGGGTGTTGTGCTAACCGCACAATCCCTAAATATGCCGAGGTTATTGAAACAGATGAATTCTACACATGACCGCATGAACTGCCCCGATGAGCCGTTAGGGCTGAGTGAACTTTAATTTTTTTTTTTAAATGTTGAATAAATTCCGGTAATAAAACAACAACAAAAACAGCTGTTAAAGGGGGTGGGGGATTATTTTAAAATGTTCAAGTTCTGGCTATTTTCTAAAATTACATAAATCTAATTAAAAGGGATGTCATAGTGCTGACATGATATTAGTTTTTACTAGTTTTTAAACACTGAGTGTTGATAATATCACCCAAAACGTCAGTTATCACTTTGCATGTGGGAACCTGACATTACCAACATAATATCTGAAACCTTTTTAGTTTTGTTGGTTTATATTATACACCTGTAAAATCGTAAAATTAAGTCGACTTTATGTAACTAAAAAAATATCTTTAGTATTGTACGTATTTTTTTTAATAGTTTACACTATCATGTCAGAGGTCAGTGTCCATCTGTTGTGCTAAACTCATTTGTGTATGTGTTTTATACTGTATACACCTCTCTACTGTAATATTGTAGTCAGTAGTGAATCTCCAATATTCTTAAATCGTTCAAGAAAATATGGATGACAACAGTTTGAATAGGTAGGTGATTGTAGGGGCGGCATAGGTAGCACGCGGGGCCTAGGGGGAGTGTCATAAGCGGGGCCAAGGGTTAGTGTCATAAGCGGGGCCTAGGGTTAGTGTCATAAGCGGGGCTAAGGGTGAGTGTCATAAGCGGGGCCTAGGGTTAGTGTCATAAGCGGGGCCTAGGGTTAGTGTCATAAGCGGGGCCTAGGGTTAGTGTCATAAGCGGGGCCTAGGGTGAGTGTCATAAGCGGGGCTAAGGGTGAGTGTCATAAGCGGGGCCTAGGGTTAGTGTCATAAGCGGGGCTTAGGGTGAGTGTCATAAGCGGGGCTGAGGGTGAGTGTCATAAGCGGGGCCTAGGGTTAGTGTCATAAGCGGGGCCTAGGGTGAGTGTCATAAGCGGGGCTAAGGGTGAGTGTCATAAGCGGGGCCTAGGGTTAGTGTCATAAGCGGGGCTTAGGGTGAGTGTCATAAGCGGGGCCTAGGGTTAGTGTCATAAGCGGGGCCTAGGGTTAGTGTCATAAGCGGGGCCTAGGGTTAGTGTCATAAGCGGGGCTGAGGGTGAGTGTCATAAGCGGGGCCTAGGGTGAGTGTCATAAGCGGGGCCTAGGGTTAGTGTCATAAGCGGGGCCTAGGGTTAGTGTCATAAGCGGGGCCTAGGGTGAGTGTCATAAGCGGGGCTAAGGGTGAGTGTCATAAGCGGGGCCTAGGGTTAGTGTCATAAGCGGGGCTTAGGGTGAGTGTCATAAGCGGGGCCTAGGGTTAGTGCAATAAGTGGGGCCTAGGGTTAGTGTCATAAGCGGGGCCATTAGTTTGAAACAGACGTGGTGTCTAGGTGATAGCCCCAGTTGCCACATCCTAATGCTGCTGCTGCTGGCGATGGACACAATACAATTATATTTACCATTTTCTGTATTCTGGCTCACATTGTAAAATCAAGAATAATCTGTACACACAAACACACACACAACCACACATACACACACACACAGCCACACACACTCAACCACACATACACACATACAACCACACACACACACACATGTATATGCGTACAACAGACGGTTGATGATAAATGGGGCCATGCCGTGCTATGATAAGGAAGTGCGGCCGCATCAGGCGTCACCATAATGGGGATGGAGGGTGGCAAAAGTAGCAAAATAAAACGTAATCATAATGTAACAATAGCATTTATAATGTACCAATAACATTTATAATGGAACGATAACATTTATAATGGAACGATAACATTTATAATGTAACGATAACATTTATAACGTAACAATAACATTTATAATATAACAGTATCATTTATAATGCAACAATAACATTTATAATGTAACGATATCATTTATAATGTAACAATAACATTCATAATGTAACAATAAGCATTTAACGGCGATATTTCGAAGGTTTGTATACTAAGAAAATCTACATCCCCTAGAGCAGGGCTTCTTAAATTATGGGTCGCGACCCCATTTGGGGTCGCGTAGCGAAATTCTGGGGTCGCGAGAGATAAAAATACAATTTAACAGAAAATGTTTTTTAACTTGTAAAATATTATTTTTTTTTTTATATTTGTATGGGGTCGTCAAGAAACTCGCAATCATAAATGGGGTCGTGAATTACAAAAGTTTAAGAAGCCCTGCCCTAGAGAAATCCACCCACTTTTGTTCATACGGTGTGTGTGTGTGTGTGTGTGTGTGTGTGTGTGTGTGTGTGTATGACGCAACGATGTTCGTATTACTGTGCCAATCGCTAAACCTGTCAGCAGAGATACCATACCGGCCATCTGTTCATCTAGCATTATGTCTGAATAATACACAGAATACAACTGAATATGTTTTAAAATTATAATTCACAGTTTCTGTTACGTACATAGCAATAAGTACTTCATGATAGTCTTTGTCATGTCAGAATTAATGGTGACAGTGACCATGATCATCCCATAGCAGGAAATACTCTTATATTTTTGTTTTATTTTAGATATTTTGATTTTGTTTGTTCGCTTTAAAAAAATATTATACAAATATTTTCAAAATAAAAAACTCACTAACGAATATAACCAATTAAAAAAATTAAACTAAAATAATACAGAAATCTGGTTTTCTTATTAAAATTGTCAAGACGTCATCTTAAAATGTTACTGCAACAATTGAATGGGTCGAAACTAAAAAATAATAAAAAAATAACCCGTTAAATCCGATATACAAAAAAAAAATGGATGAAAAGCTTCAAAATACGAAGAAACTTCTAAAACATTAAGTTCAGCGTGTTATTCCGGTATGTCTATGTGGTGTTTGTTGTTTTTGTTTAAGTCCATCGCGTTATCCCGGTATGTCTATTTGTTGTTTGTTGTTTATGTTTAAGTCCATCGCGTTATTCCGGTATGTCTATGTGTTGTTTGTGTTTAAGTCAATCCCGTTATTCCGGTATGTCTATGTGGTGTTTGTTGTTTATGTTTAAGTCCAGCGCGTTATTCCGGTATGTCTATGTGTTGTTTGTGTTTAACGCCCAGCGCGTTATTCCGGTATGTCTATGTGTTGTCTATGTTTAAGCCCAGCGCGTTATTCCGGTATGTCTATGTGTTGTTTATGTTTAAGTCCATCGCGTTATTCCGGTATGTCTATGTGGTGTTTGTTGTTAAAGTTTCTTTCTGATTGTTTCTAAATTGTTTTATTTAAAGGGTATTAATATAATTCTGAGGATTTGAAATCAATTTTACTAATTCTTCAAACCCAAACGATTTAATATTTCGAAAAACATATGTTTAATGTATAAAATAGCGTTTCAAAAGGTTCCAGTCAATGTTTTAAAATCGTAAGAAGTCCAAATCTAATTTTTTTTTGTTATATTTCTTTGTTTTAAATGTAATACCGATGTAGTGTGTTTCACATTCAAATACTTTACATTTAACCCAAACAAGTACTTGCAGCTAAACAAAAAGTCTGTGGTGAATATGTGAACGAATCAATCCATTTTACAAGATGTTTTATCAGAAATTGAACCATTTTGAAATACGACTGATTTCTAGGAATAGATTAAATTCTAATGTATCAATGTATTTATTTTTTCTAATATTTATATATATTACCGGCAATGTGTGAAATTCCGGCATTCTATATAATGCCTAGGCAATGTATAGAATGCCTGGTGGTTTTAGGCAAAGTATAAATTTTTGAAATTGTGCATACTTTTCCTAGGCATTCTATACAATGCCTAGGCATTGTATAGAATGACTAGTGTCGTTTAGGCAAGGTATCCGAAAAGAACAACAAAAGCCTTTATTGATAAAAACGTATTTTTAATATGGAACGAATACAAAATAAAACATATAATGTTCATACCGGAAAAAACCAACGATAGCAGAGCTGAGATTGAAGTATTTGCTTCAGCAGGTAAGACTGGATTCACACTTAGAATTGTACTGTACTTAATTTTCTTCTTTCACACAAAACTCTTCGTATTTTGGCATTTTGATCTTTCATATTCATATTTCACGAAAGAGTGAAGAATTGAAAATAATAAACAGATGTTGTTTCTGGTGAAAACAAGTAGAAGACACTGAAATGAGCTACTTGTTGCAGCAGGGAAGACTAGAGTGGCATTTTGAATTGCACTTAATTTTCTTTTTCACACAAAGATACCTCATAGTTTGGCATTTCGTATTGCACATACATCTGACGAATCCTTGGCCGCTTCCTGTAGACTGAGAAGTAGCAGCAGATCGGAGAGCTATTTCAAGGTCAGGAACGTCTTCCGCTTTTATTAAATCTTTTGAACATACGGTGAATTCTGATATGGCATATAGTTGCTTCAAGATTCCATGTGCAGTTCCAAGGCGGTAAAAGCCATCTTCTGTCATGCTCATAACAACTGCCAACAGATTTCGTGAGTCTCCCTGCCCTTTGTCAAAATCGGGAATCGGAACTCGCACAGTGGCTCCCAAAGGCGCAGGAGGAAATTTTTTTCTCCGAATCCCTTTTCATTCTTTTCGCCTGAATTTCGAGGTTCGATTTCGGACTGTAGAATGGTGGAGCACCAAGCAAGGTAAATATGTCTACGAGCTGGTATGCAACTTCTTCTTCCCTCTTTGTCTTCAGGGCCCTGAGAATCACGAACTTGGTGAGATGATCTTGATACACCATTATAAACTTGTATTCCCCATCAGGATGGGATTGTAAGTCAATGAGATCGACCTGACAACAGGAGTTGAATTCAGAAAAAAAACATTGGCTTGACTACAAAGCCTTTTTTGACGTCTTTTTGTTTTTTTTCTGGCAAGGTAAACAAACTTTAACATACAGTTCAATATCATGACGTGTAATGTTCTTGTATTTGGGTGATAGTTCTTTAAACATTCTGTCCCGTCCTCTATGACCAATAGCCAAATGGGCCTTATGAAGTACGTCAAATAACTGGCACTACATTCCCTTTCGACATGGTTACACAGTAATCGGTAACTCCCGTCGCTTACTAATGTTCGAATCCAGTCGTATTTATACTCCTAACGTCCCCACCTTAATTTCCATAATTACGTCACAGTCTCCATCAGAATTGTTCTCACCTAAGGAGCGCCCCCTGGTCGTCATTGTTGTCTCTCCTAAACTGTCCGTCGTCGCCTCCCGGTCTACTTCTAGAGTCTTCACACCATTGCTGTTTACTATTCTATTGTTTTCTGCCCACCTTGTTCTAAGTCGTCTGTCACCTTGTCAACCATTATTTTGCATTACTCCTACTTCTTATATGTCTTCTTATCTTACAAAGTTGAAGGGGATTGTCTCTGTCTCTAAATCTACTCTAGTTCCTAACAAGGCCAGTTACATACTTTGCCGCACGGGAACTCGGCATTCTATAGAATGCCTAGGCAATGTATGAAATAGCAATTTATTTCATACTTTGCCTGAAAAATTCAGGCATTCTATACACTGCCTAGGCATTCTATAGAATGCCGGATATCACACTCTGCCGGTAACATATTTAATGATAGAACTTTTTATATTTGACCAATCTGATGAGGTATTTATGTTTACTTAAGTGGGTGAAACTATACATTGTGTTGTTTTAATTGAGTTTATACACATATTTTACTGTTTGTTTTAATTGAGTTTATACACATATTTTACTGTTTGTTTCAATTGAGTTTATACACATATTTTACTGTTTGTTTTAATTGAGTTTATACACATATTTTACTGTTTGTTTCAATTGAGTTTATACACATATTTTACTGTTTGTTTTAATTGAGTTTATACACATATTTTACTGTTTGTTTACTTGTTTTACCGGACGAGGCTGTTAGGAAATTCATGATTCTTACGATTTGATACGTATTGAATAAATTATAATCAGAAACAGTATTGATTATTGCTTGTTTTTAACCTGTCAAGATCAAAGACGATTGATCGATTGTACTAAATTTAAAACTATCCAGAACAATCGTGTTACTATTTCTAGTATGTGGGGTCCATACAAAAATCACTTTAAAATTTTAATGGCCATTTCAGCCAGCAAAGTCGTTGTGTGTGTGTGTGTGAAGTCTCTGTGTGTGTGTGTGAAGTCTCTGTAAGGATGAGGTGAAATGGGACGGATATTGCAGTGCCCCTCTTTCCACTCCACAACAGCCGATAGTGCAATGGCCTTGGAGGTACCACGGAAGATATAGCGAGGACTTTAGCCATAACCTGAAATATCCATTGGTCATCACTGGAGATCGATCCATGGATCCTCTGTTCAACAGCGGAGCGCTTTACCAGGACTGTTTGTCCCCTAAGCAAAGTCTTTAGCTGTCAGCAGTTAAAACTTTTTTTCACCAGCCAAATTTATGTTCATCCACACACTAGCCACCTTTCCAATCCAAACAATACACTGTAATATTAACAAGAATGATGTTTACAAAAATGCACTGAAAATAACAAGATTTAGAATAGTCAAACAAAATAAAATAAAAATAACTGTATACATCTGTATACACGCTAAGATAACCTGACCACTTGGACGTTTACATTCGAGGAAAATAGTGTAATCGATTCTGAAGTAAACTCGGTTTGCTCGGTATTGATCCAGACATCTGAATTGTTGCATTATAAAACAAAATCCAGACTTCCCCATGTCGCTTAATTCTTTCTTACACTTTCCCCTAAACAACAAGAATTTCGTTATTTCACATCGTATCTTTACCCCAGGGTAACCTATAAATAGTATACAAACTTACACTTACCAAACGTACACCTACTAAACTTACACCTACCAGACTTACACATACCAAACGTACACCTACCAAACTTACACCTACCAGACTTACACCTACCAAACTTACACCTACCAAACAAATATTTACCAAACTTACATCTACCAAACTTACATCTACCAAACTTATATCTACCAAACGCCGCTATACAAATTGATGCCGAGAACTATTCTAGACCACCGGAAGCTGCAAGACTTACAAAAAGTGTCATGTTTCCACCACGGCTGTGCCAGTTACACTTTTGTCTGCCACTAACTGACTTAGTGGGTGTGTCTATTAGTCCTGGCGGGCGGCTGGAAGATGAATGACCACGAAAAAATGGATGGTCACTGTCCAGCACGTTGTGGCATAGATTTCACAGCCGTGATTTAGGTTTTACTTCTATTTGTAGTTAGTATTCCGTTATTTTGTTTTTGTTTCACAAAATCAAACATACCTCCATTTATTTCAATGAGATTTAAGACAACTATGAACTAAATTTAAAGTCTTAGAATTAAATTCATAAACAAACAACTCAAAGAAAACTCTATCTCGTGTCTTCTACGACTTGTCTAAATTAAACAGAATAGACTATTAAATGTTCATGGATAGTAAAAAAAAAAGTAATTTAAATTAGATTTAAATTAAAACTACAGAAATTGTTGACGTTTCAACAGACAACTATAAGCTCTTAACTTTTAGTGCATTTTAATATGCATATATTTTTATATGCATGTATGTATAATGTGTGCTTAATTTTTTGAATGTATTTCTTAGCTTTTGTGTGAATTGTGTACCAACTTTTTCTTATGAAGATTATACTATCCATAATAAATATTATATCTGTTATTGAGTACGTATTTAATTTTTAACGTCTTGATGCAGTCAACACTGAATGTGGATGAATCATACCTGATCGATTAAAGTACAGCTGATGAATCATACCTGATCGATTAAAGTACAGCTGATGAATCATACCTGATCGATTAAAGTACAGCTGATGAATGCAGAGTGAACGTCAATTTGTGGACGTCGGTTCTGTTTCAAAACTGGGTCAGACTGAACATAACAAAACTAAATAAAAATATTGCAGTCCAGAATGAAGACAGAAAGAAGAAATATATTTTTTTAACCTCGACATTTTTCTGGCTGTTTAGGGCTTCATTTTTTATGATCTTTATTCCAGAATTACTCAAATTTACTAACATAAATAACAATTTCAAAATATATGTTTTTTCAAATAAATGTCTTTGATAAATACATGTTTAGATTCAAAACCTTAGCTTAAATACATTATTACATAACTAGGTCTTACTTAAAGTATTTACACGCTAATGACTAGGTCTTAATTAAAGTATTTACACGCTAATGACCAGGTCTTACTTAAAGTATTTACACGCTAATGACTAGGTCTTACTTAAAGTATTTACACGCTAATGACCAGGTCTTACTTAAAATATTTACACGCTAATGACCAGGTCTTACTTAAAGTATTTACACGCTAATGACCAGGTCTTACTTAAAGTATTTACACGCTATTGACTAGGTCTTACTTAAAGTATTTACACGCTAATGACCAGGTCTTACTTAAAGTATTTACACGTTAATGACCAGGTCTTACTTAAAGTATTAACACGCTAATGACCAGGTGTTACTTAAAGTATTTACACGCCAATGACTAGGTCTTACTCAAAGTATTTACACGCTAATGACCAGGTCTTACTTAAAGTATTTACACGCTAATGACCAGGTCTTACTTAAAGTATTTACACGCTAATGACCAGGTCTTACTTAAAGTATTTACACGCTAATGACCAGGTCTTACTTAAAGTATTTACACGCTAATGACCAGGTCTTACTTAAAGTATTTACACGCTAATGACCAGGTCTTACTTAAAGTACTTACACGCTAATGACCAGGTCTTACTTAAAGTACTTACACGCTAATGACTAGGTCTTACTTAAAGTACTTACACGCTAATGACCAGGTCTTACTTAAAGTACTTACACGCTAATGACCAGGTCTTACTTAAAGTACTTACACGCTAATGACTAGGTCTTACTTAAAGTACTTACACGCTAATGACTAGGTCTAATTCAAAGTGTAATTCTGTATATTCTCTCATCCTCTACACCAGCCGTACGCAAACTATGGCCCGGGTGTGACATCCAGCCCGGCGTACTGTTTAATCTGGATTGCGGTATGCCACGCGTTTTTAAAGTTATGAATTTTCATTTCATTTATGTTATAAAATGTCAACACTCCAACTTACTGCTCTTGTTACAACATGTCAACACTTACTGCTCTTGTTATAACATGTCAACACTCCAACTTACTGCTCTTGTTACAACATGTCAACACTTACTGCTCTTGTTATAACATGTCAACACTCCAACTTACTGCTCTTGTTACAACATGTCAACACTTACTGCTCTTGTTATAACATGTCAACACTCCAACTTACTGATCTTGTTATAACATGTCAACACTTACTGCTCTTGTTATAACATGTCAACACTCCAACTTACTGCTCTTGTTGCAACATGTTAACACTTACTGATCTTGTTATAACATGTCAACACTCCAACTTACTGCTCTTGTTATAACATGTCAACACTCCAACTTACTGATCTTGGTCTGGCCACCGGTCAAATTGACGAAAATTATGTGTCCCGCCACTCTTGAATCAGGCTAGTTTGGCTGAAAACGTTTCTTGCATGAATGTTCAAATATGAAGCAATTGGGCATTGTGCTGTCCTCAAAACCCTTTATTGGAGACGTGGCTACAGGAACAACTTATCCAATGGCTTCCAACGGCTGATGGAACTTTACTATATGAAGCATAGATACTCACTGTGGGCTAACCCAAGATGTCCATTAGGCTAGTTTGGCTTAAAACGCCTCATATATTGCTGTTCCAAGTGAATGATGATACAACCGATGGTAGCAACAGGTTGGGTAGTGACATCTCTAATGAGTTATTTGCCCTTTTTTTCGTTAGCTATTTTTTAAAAACAAACGTAAGCTTTACCCCAGGTTCCATCAACTTCAGGTGTCAGATAATCTCTCAAGTAATGAATTCCCAGTTTTTTTACGTCTCCTTTACGTAATTTTGTTTTAAAATATGAAATTACGCATACATCAAATCAGCTCTAGACTAGCAGATCATAGACAGGGATCCGAGAATAAGTTTTAGAGGGTAACCGTGAAGGGTTTGAGAGGGGTACAAACTCATGTAGTGGTACACAACTCATATAGTGGTACACAACTCATATAGTGGTACACAGTTTACATAGTGGTACAAACTCATATAGTGGTACACAACTCATATAGTGGTACACAACTCATATAGTGGTACACAACTCATATAGTGGTACACAACTCATATAGTGGTACACAGACTGGTACACAACTCATATAGTGGTACACAACTTATATAGTGGTACACAGTTTAATAGTGGTACACAACTCATATAGTGGTATACAACGCAGTTTACATAGTGGTACACAACGTATATAGTGGTACACAACGTATATAGTGGTACACAATTTACATAGTGGTACACATATTTTGCATAAGGGTACACAGCTTACACAGTGGTATACAGCTTACATACTGGTACACAGGTTACATAGTGTTACAGATTTGTTTAAATACGATGCATAAATACATTTTTTTCTCTACGAAAAAATTAATTTCTACTTATAGATTTCACCTCATGATGACGACTTTTGAGTACACGTTCATACAACATACAATTACAAATAAATACCAGAGTACATGTTCATACAAAAGCAATTACAATTAAATACCAGAGTACATGTTCATACAGCATACAATTACAATTAAATACCAGAGTACATATTCATACAACATACAATTACAATTAAATACCAGAGTACATATTCATACAACATACAATTACCATTAAATACCAGAGTACATGTTCATACAACATACAATTACCATTATATACCAGAGTACATATTCATACAACAAACAATTACCATTAAATACCAGAGTACATATTCATACAACAAACAATTACCATTAAATACCAGACTAATGTTCATACAACATACAATTACCATTTAATACCAGAGTACATGTTCATACAACAAACAGTTACCATTAAATACCAGAGTACATATTCATACAACAGATAATTACCATTAAATACCAGAGTACATGTTCATACAACAGATAATTACCATTAAATACCAGAGTACATGTTCATACAACAAACCATTACCATTAAATACTAGAGTACATGTTCATATAACATACAATTACCATTAAATACAAGTTGAACACGTTCATACAACATACAATTACCATTAAATACAAGTTTAACACGTTCATACAACATACAATTACCATTAAATACAAGTTTAACACGTTCATACAACATACAATTACCATTAAATACAAGTTTAACACGTTCATACAACATACAATTACCATTAAATACAAGTTTAACACGTTCATACAGCATACAATTACCATTAATTACCAGAGTACATGTTCATACAACAGACAATTACCATTAAATACCAGAGTACATGTTTATACAACATACAATTACAATTATCTACAAGTTTAACACGTAAAATGTGCTCATTATTAAATACTTATATTTTTGTATGAAACCAAACTGATAAATTGTAAATATCCATGTGGAGATAAAATTGTCTTAATCTTTAGATTTTATGTTGATGTCTTCATGAAATAACATACATTGACATACACGATAAAACATATATTGATATACACGATAAAACATATATTGATATACACGATAAAACATATATTGATATACACGATCAAACATATATTGATATACACGATAAAACATATATTGATATACACGATAAAACATATATTGATATACACGATAAAACATATATTGATATACACGATAAAACATATATTGATATACACGATTAAACATATATTGATATACACGATCAAACATATATTGATATACACGATAAAACATATAATGGTAAATATTAGAACAAACATAAATCATTATTAGTCCTTTAACGAGCTTCAGTTATTTACGTGGTACCAACACAGAAGGTATTGCTAAACAATATATTCCACTTTATTTACTATGAAAGTATGACAAACCATTGTATATCTAGGTGTGCTGATATTCAAAACATGCCACAGTAACATCAAAATATATACAAGAAGACATATATAAATTAGCATTGGAGAAGTATTCTATTTTATTACTTAACTACACAGACTCATTCATTGATAGAGACATAAACAAGACTAGCTCCGCACAAGACTTAAAACAGTTAACTGCCAGGCCGCAAACAAAATATTCTAATCACCCGACTGGAGGTATGGGGGGGGAGGGGGAAGGGAGGGGGTTCAGATAGTACTGAACTGTACCTTGCTCTACCGCCACACTCACCCCCCCCCCCCCAATATATTTACATTTATTTTCATGAGTTTCCCAGACTTGAGCTTGTAGCAAAAATTTGTTTAGATTAATTTTACACTCAGACATATTTTTGGCTAAACTTTAATAGGACGTGTATAATGATGAAGTAGAATAATAATAAAAAAAAATCTTTTTACATTGAAGTTATTTCCCCTTGAAACTGACTTAATTGATTATAGTTATAAATTAATTATTATAGCAGTTGTGTCACATTTAAATTTGTGTTAATGATTGTTGTTGATTGATGATCATCTGTGGACAATGATTGCTGTGTTCAGTGATTGTTGTGTTTAATGATTGCTGTTGTTCAGAGATTGGTCTGTTCAATAATTGCTGTTCTTTAGTGATTGTTGTGTTCAATGATTGCTGTTGTTCAGAGATTGGTCTGTTCAATAATGGCTGTTCTTTAGTGATTGTTGTGTTCAATGATTGCCGTTGTTCAATGATTGTTGTGTTCAGTGATTGTTGTGTTCAGTGATTGCTGTGTTCAATGATTGCTTTTGTTCAGTGATTGTTCTGTTCAATGATTGCTGTTGTTTAGTGATTGCTGAGTTCAATGATTGCTGTTGTTCAATGAATGCTGTGTTCGATGATTGCTGTGTTCAATGATTGCTGTTGTTCAGTGATTGTTGTGTTCAGTGATTGCTGTTGTTCAGTGATTGTTGTGTTCAGTGATTGTTGTGTTCAGTGATTGCTGTTGTTCAGTGATTGTTGTGTTCAGTGATTGTTGTGTTCAATGATTGCTGTTGTTCAATGATTGTTGTGTTCAGTGATTGCTGTGTTCAATGATTGCTGTTGTTCAGTGATTGTTGTGTTCAGTGATTGCTGTGTTCAATGATTGCTGTTGTTCAATGATTGTTGTGTTCAGTGATTGTTCTGTTCAATGATTGCTGTTGTTCAGTGATTGTTGTGTTCAGTGATTGCTGTGTTCAATGATTGCTGTTGTTCAGTGATTGCTGTTGTTCAGTGATTGCTGTTGTTCAGGGATTGTTGTGTTCAGTGATTGTTGTGTTCAGTGATTGCTGTTGTTCAGTGATTGTTGTGTTCAATGATTGCTGTTGTTCATTGATTGTTGTGTTCAGTGATTGGTCTGTTCAATAATTGCTGTTCTTTAGTGATTGTTGTGTTCAATGATTGCTGTTGTTCAGAGATTGTTCTGTTCAATGATTGCTGTTGTTCAGTGATTGCTGAGTTCAATGTTTGCTATTGCTCAATGATTGCTGTGTTCGATGATGATTATTTTTTTAAAATTATTGTGGTTGGCTAATAATTTTTTTTTTATAATTTATTAATTTAGTAAAATCCTAGTTGTGTTCAACTTAATGAGATATCGATGCAGACAAGTTATTGCTGCTTGAATATTTTGGCATAAAGTCTCTTTTAAAAAAATCCTGGACAGTTTTTATCCAAATATTTAACCGTGATAGATACATGGCCAGATATACATTGCATGACAGGACTAACACAATTAGCGGGAACCACTAACCAAACTGGCAACACGAGTCCTGGCATTGATTTTCAGTACCGTCGTTCAATCAGAGTGATCCATACACTGACGGAAACGTAGCCCCAGTACAAGACAAGGAAGTGGTGATGCTAATTGTCCCCTCTCTGTGGCCCACCCCCTAATTGTGTTTTTTTCAACGTACCATCGATCTGGGGGTAAAAGGGAATCCAGTTTGATATCTGAATGTTGTTTGTGTGTGAAGTCCCTGTAAGGATGAGATGAAATCTCTTAGATCCTATAAGACACTAAAGGGACGGTTTTTATGGTGCCCTTATTTCATCCCCACCATAGCCGATAGTGCAATGGCCATGGAGACACCACGGGAGATATATCGGGAACTTGAAAAGTTTCCTTGGTCCTCACCGGAGATCGAACCAGATACCTTCAGGTTGACAGTCGAGCGCTTTGCCGCACGACCATCCGTTCCCTCATCTGAATGTAGTCTCCCTCTTTGTTGCGATACTGTACTGCCATCTACACCCGCAGACACACCAACATAAAGTTACGTACTTGTGCCAATCTGGTATGTGAAACATAAGCCTTTCATTTGTTGACGCCCTGTGGTTGATCAGAGTCGTTATAATGGATAGGCAAACAAGAGGGGCCCCCTCTGATAAAGTGGCCCCACATCGGGACTTTTATTTTTCCTTAAACTCACTTTCTTCCCCCACTGCGTGCTGTCCACTCTCCACGTAAAGTATGTTGTTAAAAAAAGAGAAACTGCACAATGGTTGGGCGGTCATCTGCTATATCTGGATGCATAGCCTGTCAACGGGAAATTGTCCGGTCAGTGATAAATGGACATGATCCGTCCAAGAACAACCCGTAATTTCCGCGCTGGACAGGAGTGACGCAAAGCGAATGGAAATTTTCGTCTGCGACCGTGGACCAGAGTGTCAAGTTTCCAGTTCCATGATTTCATCCATCATTTCACATCATGTGTGTGTATATTGTGGCACTGTATGTTGTATTACTGGCGTCATTTAGTGCTGTTGGTCCCGCTATGCTATGCTATACTGTAATGTCTTGTTGATGGTATCCAGTATTATTATTATTGCCATGTTATACAATTTATTGACTGTGCAATGTGTACTGTACAACTGGTTGTTTCCTGTTTACTGTACACTTAGTTCTAATGACCCACACTTACACCACGTCATGCCATATATAGTCATACATGAAACAGTGATTTTCAAAGTAAGAATTGTACGTGGGTCACTAACACAAAAATTGTTAAACAATAAATGCGCGCATTTTGGGTTTAAAAAACTAAGTCAGAGCGGGTGCGAACCGTTAAACTTTGAGTAACCACAGGCCGTACAATGTTGTTAACTTTACTGTGTGTATTGTGATCATGTTTTTCTTTCTTTAACTTCTTTCATTTTATTCTTTCTTTCTTCCATTTCATGTATATATTTGCCCCGAGGGAATATTACTTTACTTAAAACAGAAGTGTCCAAACTACAAGGTTTTCATTTGCCAGATGTTAATTTCACATCAAGTCCATTATCGTTACTTGGAAATGCAAGTAAATTAAAATGACTGAATGCACTTATAAATGTTTATAAAATTACACAATACAAGATAATACAATAAAAGAAAAGACCAAGTGAAGTAAAAATACGGACTACTGCAGTGAAGAAACTGTGAATAGCTAACACATTTGTTCATGTTCATGAACTGACTACTGCAGTGAACAAACAGTGACTAGCTAACACATTTATTCATGTTCATGACCTGACTACTGCAGTGAACAAACTGTGACTAGCTAACACATTTATTCATGTTCATGACCTGGGGCATTCGTAACCCGAGGGTGAACTATAATTTAATATCGTATAACCTTATCTGACTCTTCATTCTGAAATATGTCATGAACAATTAGACAGCTAGACTCATAAGTCATTGATGGAACATACTTCATAGATTATGTTGTAAAGTTTCCTTAACCTAGCAGGCCATCAGGGCAGGCGAAGTGAAGAACTCATCTGTTTCTGTAACTACCTCATATAAAGAGACTAGAAATTAAGCCCGGCGATGCCCGGGAAATCTAGGTGTAATCTGAAACCCCTTTCTAATCAATTTAACTACTGAATTTTTAAATACGATTAATTAAGTTAATTAGGTGCTGATTTATGCCACCTTCCTAATGTGCAGAAATGACCTACATTTCATACGTCACAAATTACTTTTTACCCATCAACGCTAACCAACCAAACCAAACAAACAACCAAACAAGCAGACCAACCGAGCAAACCAATTCAACCAGCCAAGCCAAATCCGTCACAAATTACGTTTTACCCGTCAACGCTAACCAACCAAACCAAACCACTAAACAGCATTAGGTAGATTTATGTCACCCGTTACATTTTACCCTTAA
Source organism: Bulinus truncatus (assembly GCA_021962125.1). Taxonomy (NCBI): domain Eukaryota; kingdom Metazoa; phylum Mollusca; class Gastropoda; family Planorbidae; genus Bulinus; species Bulinus truncatus. The sequence continues at coordinate 8,336,552 of JAGDYQ010000027.1, read as the reverse complement.
TTCTGTCAATGTTAAAATCAAAACGAAGCATTAAAAAAGCTTTTATAAGAATGAACTGAAAAGTAAAAAATAACTACTTTATTATGCAATTTTGCAGCACAAAGGCAAGTTGGTGTGGCACGATACAGAACCCTCACGCAGTGCCGTAACGAGCTTAACTCGCGCCCGGGGCACAATACCTTTTTAATACATTTTTAGCGCCCCCCCCCATTCGAAAATCATATAATACTATATGTAAAATATAAATTTGGCGCCCCATTGTGAGTAGCGCCCGGGGACATATGTACCCCCCGCCCCCTAGCTACGCTTCTTCCCGCGCGCAAGTTCAATTTGGCTTTATTAGTAGGAAAATAAAAAAAAATTACCATAGGGAAAAGACGTCATGGAGGATTTTTTTTAGCGACGGCGTTCCAATTCTGTTAAAAAATTGCACCATCGGAAATGACGTCATAGACTATTTATAGCGACGGCTTCCCCACACGCCGCCCGCACGCCGGACGACAAGATAGCTGCTTTATTAGAAGGATTGTTAGCTCTACGCCCATCCGCTATTATCTTCCAAACTAAAGTCAGGTCTCTATTGAAAGTGTCACCTGAAAAATTCCCCCTGGTTCTCATTGAGGATCAAACCCGGGAATCTCAGGTTGACAGTCAATACATCTACACAATTTGGCACCCGTCCACAGAGATTATATTTTACCTGCGTCTTTTCAGCTTTATCTTTCTAACCCTAACCCTAACCCTTCCAACTTCATTGATAAACTCTAAACAACTGCACACAAAAAAATCCAATTAAAAAAAAAATATGTGTTGATTATTATCGCATTTACAACAGAATGTAATTCAGATGATGTGGCCAGTTCCGCCATGTTACATGAATGAATGTAATTCAGATGATGTGGCCAGTTCCGCCATGTTACATGAATGAATGTAATTCAGATGATGTGGCCAGTTCCGCCATGTTACATGAATGAATGTAATTCAGATGATGTGGCCAGTTCCGCCATGTTACATGAATGAATGTAATTCAGATGATGTGGCCAGTTCCGCTATGTTACATGAATGAATGTAATTCAGATGATGTGGCCAGTTCCGCCATGTTACATGAATGAATGTAATTCAGATGATGTGGCCAGTTCCGCCATGTTACATGAATGAATGTAATTCAGATGATGTGGCCAGTTCCGCCATGTTACATGAATGAATGTAATTCAGATGATGTGGCTAGTTACGCCATGTTACATGAATGAATGTAATTCAGATGATGTGGCCAGTTCCGCCATGTTACATGAATGAATGTAATTCAGATGATGTGGCTAGTTACGCCATGTTACATGAATGAATCTAATTATATAGATTGACGCCCACGCTTCAATATTGGGCACCATAGTTTCTAGAAATATTTTTTTTACCTCAAATAGATTACCATGTGTCTCTTTCAATCTTTTTTCCTAGCTCTCTCTCTCTCTCTCTCTCTCTCTCTCTCTCTCTCTCTCTCTCTCTCTCTCTCTCGCTCTCTCTCTCTCTCTCTCTCTCTCTCTCTCTCTCTATCCCTTACACACACTCACACACCATCCCTATCTCATTTTTATTTCCCCATCACACCAAGTAGAATTTATTTATTTACACAGACACCCTGTAAAATACATTTTTATTGTCTAACATAGAATTATTTAAATCAGGTCAACAGTATGAATCATTATTTCTTTGCTTTAAGTATTTTTTAATAACTTTTTAGTAATGCGTGTTTTAATTGCTTCAAATCTTTGTTTTAATTGACAGGTATAATACATGTATAATAATAATGTTTACAGATAAGTAAGCAGGTAAACGTTATACTGAACCTATCCACCTTGGATATTAGTCACTTATACTGGCACATTTGTGCCAGTAGCTAGAGTAGACACAAACCATTGTTCAATGAAACTCATGTACAAGCATGAGAAGTGTATGTAAGATATTATGTCGGTCTTTAAAATCTTTCGAACGTGATTAGAGCATCAGAACTCAAACCTTACAGAAAAACATATTTTAAACAATTAAAACACATATTTGAAACAATTAAAAAACATATTTTAAACAATTAAAACACATATTTTAAACAAGTAAAACACATATTTGAAACAATTAAAACACATAATAATATTTTAAACAATTAAAACACATATTTTAAACATTCAAAGCACATATTATAAACAATTAAAACACACATTTTAAAAATTAAAACACATATTTTAAACAAAATTAATACAATAAAAATATTTTAAACAAATATACTTATGTTGAACAAAGTTAATAAACATATTTAAAACAAATAAATAATGACTCAAATATTATTTTTATCAGCTGACGGGGTTGAAACGTCGCGAGCTCGAAATGTCGCGGGGTCGATATGGCGGGGTCGAACTGTCCGGGGTCGATGTGTCCGGGGTCGAAAAATCCGGCCACCAGAGGGAACTTAGTGACACCTGAGACTCACAGACTTTAGTCACTAATATAGTTTAAAATATTCCTGACCACTCTACAAGTCTAGTTATTTATTGTATTACTTCATTTTATTTCATCTAATGGTAAAAAAAAGTGAAGTAGCGAGATAAGGAGACAATTGCTCTATGTTTGCGTAATGTCTGTCAAGTTCTTTGCCAGTAGCTAGTAGCCTACATTGCCTGTTCAGTTCTTTGTCTTACATTTATGTCATGTCCGTCAAGATGATTTCATTAAGAAATAACGTCAAACCTAGCCCTGTGAATGGCCGAACGTCATCTTATCTGAACACACTGCGTCTCTCCGCCCCGTTGAAATGAAAATTCGTAAACAATTACCATCGCGTGATGAAAAGCAAGACAGGAGTTATTAAACCTTTTCTAATCTCAGCCTTTCGTTTCGGGAAATTTCCGGAAATGTGTTTTGATCAGAAGACATGGCGGTGAACTTCGTGGCTCCAGAAATAATACAATGGACACGACATTTTGTTTTCTTCTGTTTTTATGTCTTGAACTTTGAACTCTCCATTAGTTTAAAATGTAGGCTATACGCGCTTTAAACACAGGGATAAATATAACATAGTAAGGAAAGCAAATGGCAGGGACGTGTAAAAGGTCGTCATGCCGTACAAACCAACAGGGGCTTATGCAAGTCTAAAAATAGTATTAAAAATAGGAACGCAGTTGTTACTCGACCAGCAAACTGGAATTATAATTTTTTTCCGCCGACCAGCAATAAATGTGCGCATGCGCGACTTTTTTTAGGGGTCTGTCTATAGATATTGCGCATGCACGACTAGACGGACTCCGTATTATTTTTTTTCGGGATCCAGCTATAGATATTGCGCATAACCTTATTCCTAGCACTAACCCTATTCCTAACCCTAACCCTAAACCTAGCCCTAAGCCTAACTCTAACCCTAGACCAAACCCTAACCCTAGCCCCGAAAACAAAAAAAAAATATGCAATAATATGCAGTCCGAGTCCGTTTAGTCGCGCATGCGCACATCTATTGCGGGTCGGCGGGAAAAAAATAATTATTCCAGTTTGCTGGTTTAGTAACAACTGCAAAATAGGAATGTACCTGATATAACAAAACAAAAAAAAATCTTTTATATGTCGTTTTTTCAAAGACTAATAACTTTTTGAATCTATACATTCCACGGGCAGGTTGGTGTTTTGGTGGCTAGCCGGATCTTCATGCAGCCCCAGCATTCTGTGGGTTACAGGTTCGACTCACGGTGACCACATAATCACCTACCTAACTTTCCCGTCGTGCCTCCTTGGCTATTGCACACTTGGCTATGATGGAGATGAAAGAAGTTCACTTTAAAAAACAAAGTCCCATTAGTGGTTCATGGGATATAAAAGATAAACATCTCATCCTTTCATGGACTGCTATTTAAAAATAATAATTTCAAAATATTTACATAAGTACAAAAAAAAAGTAAATAATGTAAAAATTAAAGCAACTAAATATATTGGGCATTAAACTGAGAGGTTCATATGACTATGTTAAATCCATTGAGGTTCATATGTCTATGTTAAATCCATTGTCATAAGGCGTACTTGTGAAGGACATTAGACGACAAACAAGTATATCAAATATACTTCATGCAGTTTAAGTTTTTAAATGTTCATGTAAAGTGTGTTTGTTTTGAATACGAGCTCCTGGATACAGAGTGTTTTGCGTGTATGTTAAGTGACAGATTTGTGGGACGGATGACGATAGATGTTCGACTGTCAACCCGAGAGTCCTGGGTTCGATCTCTCGGTAAGAACCAAATGAATTTTCCCTGGTCACTTGGTGAAAGTTGAACGTTTATGTCCGACAGGTCAACTCAGCTTTAAATGGGTGCCTGACTTAAGATGGGGAAGAAAAGGCGGCTGGGTGTTCTGTGAATATGCATAGGTTATAGAAACAGACGAATTCTTAACTTCATCTGCACCGATGTTTTTTTTTTTCAAGAGTTAAAGGAACTTTACTTTTAGTGACAGAGTTGGTACTAGTTCAATGTGTACACATCTCTTGATTGAAACACATTAATGGTGATTAGGCAAATAGTTTTAAAAGTAAAATCCGAGCTTTATAGAGAAGTTTTCATTATATTTCAGCAAGAATTTATATCATGAAGTCAAATCATTAAATATCTCATATTTAAGTTCTTCACACCTTCTGATAGTAAAAACTGGGAGCTGAATTCACTTTAAGAATGTCACCTGCTACCTTTCTTCAACAAAAATTATTTTCATTAATTGTTGATTAATATTAATCATTTTCGACAGATACAATTAACAGCAAAATAGAACTACAATCAATGAAATAAAAAAAAATGACAAATCTTGTGACTTTTTTTTTTAGTAAAAAAAAACTAAAAATGTGTCATTATGTGACATATTTTCAAATGAAAAATTTCAGAAACAATTGTATATGTCAACAATGTTTTGGGCATAGACATTCAGACGTTATTTGTTTAAAAAACAGCCAGAATTATTTTTAATCGGAAATTCCTGAATTTCTTTTTCCTTCCCGTTTTCAGTTAATCTTTATTTATCGAAAAATACGTGGGGCGGTTGTTAAGAATTGAAATATGAAAAGTTGCACCAAATATCAATTTAATATGCACAGTTACTTCTAAAAAAATGTTCTATTATATTCGACTAACATTAAATGGAATTTTTTCACAATTTTTTCTGGCAGTTTGTCGTTTACACAATTTGATTGGACAAAGAACTCAAGATAAGCCAGACCATGTCCGTTGGATACAATTTTACACTTCAGACTAAGAGTCAAATTGAACTTACCAGCGCTAAGTCCGGTAACTTCTCCATTGAAGAATGGTACAGAAACGTATGCCAATTATTTCAGGTGAATGGTCTCTTTCTAATACGTTTTAGTGAGTGAAATTACATACGAATGTGGTATTCAAGTTTTAACAACACTGCTGCCTTTATGTTAATTACTTTCTGCTAGGATCACTTATACAGTAAATAATTACACCTCAAGCAGTACTATCCTCATGAAACTTACAAAAGTCATACGACACACATAAAAATATAACAGGCAGTATACAAACAAAATAAACATACTCGTACAATAGATGTAAACAAACATTAGACAGTTGTCAAAAAAAAACCCAGTAATTAAACAAAAACAGTACTCAAACAAACACCAAACAGTAGTCAAACAAACATCAAACAGTGGTCAAACAAACACCAAACTGTAGTCAAACGAACACCAAACTGTAGTCAAACAAACACCAAACTGTAGTCAAACAAACACCAAACTGTAGTCAAACAAACACCAAACTGTAGTCAAACAAAAAGCAAACTGAAGTCAAACAAACACCAAACTGAAGTCAAACAAAAACAGTAGTTAAACACCAAGTAGTCAAATACCAAGTAGAAGCCGAAAACCAAACAGTGGTCAAACAAACATCAAACTGTAGTCCAATAAAAACAGTAGTCAAACAAACACCAAACTGTAGTCCAATAAAAACAGTAGTCAAACAAACACCAAACTGTAGTCCAATAAAAACAGTAGTCAAACAAATACCAAACTGTAGTCCAATAAAAACAGTAGTCAAACAAACACCACACTGTAGTCCAATAAAAACAGTAGTCAAACAAACACCACACTGTAGTCCAATAAAAACAGTAATCAAACAAACACCAAACTGTAGTCCAATAAAAACAGTAGTCAAACAAACACCAAACTGTAGTCCAATAAAAACAGTAGTCAAACAAACACCAAACTGTAGTCCAATAAAAACAGTAGTCAAACAAACACCAAACTGTAGTCCAATAAAAACAGTAGTCAAACAAACACCAAACTGTAGTCCAATAAAAACAGTAGTCAAACAAACACCACACTGTAGTCCAATAAAAACAGTAGTCAAACAAACACCACACTGTAGTCCAATAAAAACAGTAGTCAAACAAACACCAAACTGTAGTTCAATAAAAACAGTAGTCAAACAAACACCAAACTGTAGTCCAATAAAAACAATAGTCAAACATCAAAGAGTAGTGAAAAACCAAGCAGTCGTCATGCACCAATTTGTAGTCAAATACATAACTGTAGTCGAACACCCAACTGTAGTCAAATATCAAACTGTAGTCAAACACCCAACTGTATTCAAATATCAAACTGTAGTCAAACATATAACTGTAGTCAAATATCAAACTGTAGTCAAACATATAACTGTAGTCAGACACTCAACTGTAGTCAAACGCCAAACAGTAATCATTAATCAAACTCACGTAAAACAATACAGCATTATAATTCATTCAATGTTCTGGCTAATATATTTCATCATTCAATGTTCTGAATAATATATTTCATCATTCAATGTTCTGGTTAATATATTTCATCATTCAATGTTCTAACTAATATGTTTCATCATTCAATGTTCTGGCTAATATATTTCATCATTTAATGTTCGGGCTAATATGTTTCATCATTCAATGTTCTGGCTAATATCTTTCATCATTCAATGTTCTGACTAATATGTTTCATCATTCAATGCTCTGGCTAATATGTTTCATCTTTCAATGTTCTGGCTAATATGTTTCACCATTCAATTTTCTGACTAATATATTTCATCATTCAATGTTCTGGCTAATATGTTTCATCATTCAATGTTCTGGCTAATATATTTCATCATTTAATGTTCTGACTAATATGTTTCATCATTCAATGCTCTGGCTAATATGTTTCATCATTCAATGTTCTGGCTAATATGTTTCACCATTCAATGTTCTGACTAATATATTTCATCATTCAATGTTCTGGCTAATATGTTTCATCATTCAATGTTCTGGCTAATATGTTACATCATTCAATGTTCTGACTAATATATTTCATCATTCAATGTTCTGGCTAATATGTTTCATCATTCAATGTTCTGGCTAATATGTTTCATCATTCAATGTTCTGGCTAATATGTTTCATCATTCAATGTTCTGGCTAATATATTCCATCATTCAATGTTCTGGCTAATATATTTCATCATTCAATTTTCTGGCTAATATATTTCAGAGACCAGACGGGTTCGTGGAGAGTATCATGCTACCTGTAATTTGTGGCTGTGGTGTTGTTGGCATCCTGCTGACCATGATTGTCCTGAGCAGAAAGACCATGTGTACTTCCACCAACTGCTACCTGAGTGCCTTAGCAGTGGCTGACCTCATATTTCTTCTTCTGCTCATTGGTAACATCTTGATCAATCAACTGGCAGGTTGTCGTTTCTTCCTGGAAGGAAGTGAAGCAATATTTACATCTTATACAGGTAAGTTGATTGAAGTGAAGCGATATTTACATCTTATACAGGTAAGTTGATTGAAGTGAAGCGATATTTACATCTTATACAGGTAAGTTGATTGAAGTGAAGCGATATTTACATCTTATACAGGTAAGTTGATTGAAGTGAAGCGATATTTACATCTTATACAGGTAAGTTGATTGAAGTGAAGCGATATTTACATCTTATACAGGTAAGTTGATTGAAGTGAAGCGATATTTACATCTTATACAGGTAAGTCCTACAAGTCCCCCCCCCCCCCCAACTTTAAATTGTTACCTGACTTAAGTTGGGGAAGAAAAGGCGGCTAGGCGTTGTGCTAACCACACAATCCCTTCATATGCCGAAGTTATAGAAACAGATGAATTCTACACTTCATCAGCCCCGATAGCCCATTAGGGCTAAGGGAACTTTACTATATCAGTCTGTATAGAATTGTATCTGTCCATCTATCCTCCGATCTATCTGTCTTTACAGTTACTATTTGCCTATCTCTCGAACTATCTATTTTCTTATCTATTCAATTATCTATTTACCTATCTATCCAACTCACTATTTAACTATATACCCAACTATCTATTTACCTATCGATCCGACTATCTAATTACCTATATATGTATCCAACTATCCATAAGCCTGTAATCTATAAGTAACATTCTTTGTTTCAGTTATATTCATGGACACCTTTCAGTACCTGACAGTTGGTGTCACAGTTATGTTGGCTATTGAAAGGTACATCGCTATCTGTCATCCAATGAAAGCAATGATGTTATGCACAGTGAGTAAACTCTGCTCAACTACATTGTTCACAACAGTTTATCAAAGCGAGCTAACGTTTGTACTAAAAATTTTAATATTGCATCCATTCGTTTGAAAAATGAACATACCACTCGTGTTGTATTCTTGAAGTAAATTTTCGTATTTATTTATCAAATGTAAAACTAAATGTTGAATTATTTTTGATACATGCTATCTAACCCTATATCCTAATTACTGTTGAAGATTAAAGATAAAAATTTTTAGTTGATATTTGGTTTTTATCAGCTTGGTCTTAAAACATTAATAATAAGCTATTTTTGTAATCTTCTAAACTTTTATAAAAATTCTAATTCAAATTACTAAATAAAAAATCCATAGGTGACATAAATTGTAACATAAGTATACAGCTTTTATTCAAGACCTGTTTAATCACATTAGCACTTATCGATAGGACTCAATTTAATTGACTAAATTTGATTAAACTTCAGTCTTTTTGGTTGTTCTCATGATTGGGGTGGGAGGGGGTGCAGCATACTGGTTGGCTCATTATGCTGTTAAGGTGGCTCTTTTTTTACCGTCGTACGGTACATTACATAAACCGAATCATCTTTCATACTACTTGTCTATACTTACATTATGACAGTTTATACTGCCTGTTTGTACGAACATTGTGACAGTTTACACTACTACTCTCTACTAACATTGTGACAGTTTATATTACTACTATCTACTAACATTGTGACAGTTTAAAATACTAGTCTCTATATTCACTGTGACAGTCATGAAAATAACCTGTGAATGTCTCTGCAGGTCAAGCGAGCCCGGATCATCATTGTCAGCCTGACTGTCGCATGTTTCCTGCTCAGTTCCCCAAAGTTCCTGGACATTGAGGTCTCCTTCGTGGAGAATGACACTGGGGAACAGAGAGCGGTGGTCACGTGGAGATACCTGTATGATTACAAGGCTTACACTTACATAGTCACAGGTAATTGTAATGGCACGGGTAATAACATTGTCACAGGTAGTTATATTGATACATATATTAACATTTCACAGGTAGTTATATTGACACAGATAATAACATTGTCACAGGTAGTTATATTGACGCGGATAATAACATTTTCACTGGTAATTATATTGAAACAGATAATAACATTGTCACAGGTAACTATATTGTAACTATATAAGCTATCTTATATCACAGATTATTATATTTTCATACTTAGTTTTATTGCGACAGATAATCTTAATGTCACGGAAAGTTTTATTTTAAAGTTAATAAATGTGTATAGTTTTTGAATGATTTGTAATAAAATTAAGTAGAACCGTAACTGTAGCACCTCCACCCCCCACTCCTCCTTCACTTAGCTCTTTGAATGTAATACTCCATATCATACTTACATTGATAAATCGTATGTATTCCAAATGTCACGTAGACCTATATTAAGCTACATGTAAAATGTTGATAATACATTCATTAGTGACCGTACAATCCAACTGTACTTGTCTCAGAAAATAATCCAATGAAGAGTATGGGGATTACGCGAGGGACAAAAATAGCTGACCAATGCGGCAAGAATTTTTTTTCATTAACTAATAAACAAAGGCCCGGTACCCGGACCGGTTTTTAGGCACGCAGTTGTAGTTGAAAATGGTGATTTGTATTTGAGCGCGTTAACAATCAGTCTATATACAAAAATAGCACATCTATGATTTGAAGTGGCCCAAAAGGACATGAACAGATTATTGTAGCCAAAATACATTTGAGAATAGGGACACTTAATAATACATCAAATAAAATTCATATGTTATATAGTTTATCCCAAAATTAATCCTCATTATTGGTACACAATCTTAACAAAAACAATCCCGACGATTAAACTCTACTGTTTTTAAACATTCAACTATACATAATTTGCGCACGCAACACCTTATCATTGATAGATCTTAATTCATTCATACTATTTTAATGGACTCCTTTCCAAACAGTTCTTCATTTTATGTTTTATGATGTTCAACATGACGTATTTAAAAAATAAAACAGACGTGAGTGAGCACCTGCCAGTTAAGCGATTCGCTACATGTTCAGCAGGTGGTTTATTTACTGTTATACACATTGTAGCGTAGTACAATATATCGTACTGACAATCAACTAAGAAAGTATTGCCAACACGTCAGTGCCTAACCTATGGATTTTGGGCCCTGGGGCTTGGTTTCTTTGGGGACCCCTGTATTTGGATAATCGGCACCATGACATGAGATAAAGTACTTAATATTTAATGTAAAAAAAATTTGCCCCCCCCCCCACTCAAGCTGAGTCCTGGGAAGATAGTATCGTGGTGTAGCTTTTATCTGACCTTCAACTAAAAAAAATAATATTTCATCAATTCAGTTGATTGAGGCCACAGACGTAGTAAATATCAGGCCTTTAAAAAAAGACAGAAATATCAAAGCTTTAAACATTATAGTTAAGTGAATCCCCCCTCATAAATGGGTTAGTCTGCATTGTCAACATTGTGTACGGCGCCACTCAGACTCAACCCTTATACAATTTATTCATGTGACGTAATAATAAAAGATAATCAAAATAAATTGTGACGTAGTTTGAGGTGAGCGGTAAAGGGAGATAAATGTACTTTAGATGTAGACATATTATAGAAATATTAACAAACTGAACTTTAGAAATATTACACTATCTTGAGATATACATACACAATATGTTTACTTTAACACCTCGATTGTGGAAACTAATACAGAATATTAATTGAACGATTTCTGTAAATATTTCTCCTAATATCGCTTCTCATTTTATAAAAAACAAAAACAAAACTAAACGCCAAAAATATTACACTATCACGAGATATACATATGAAATTCAATTGATTTATACAGCTCTATTGTGATTATTGCCAAATTATTGAAGAAATTTTATCTACTCAGATTACTCCTTAAAACTAATACGCTTGATCGTAGCGGTCGAACATGTATTTAAAATGGGTTGGCCGTACGGCTATCACAACCTTACCTGCCGTATATTAAAGTATGGCGTGCTTTTTACCACGCCACTTTATATTAAGCAGGAACTACACCATTACACTAAATTACAGGCCTCTAGGTAGGAGATATCCCTGCTTGCCTGGCCAGTTGGGAGACTATCATGCATGTATGGAAGCAGCGCTCAGCTCATAACCCAAAGTATCGTTTTCTATGATTAGAGTTTCGGGAAACCTCTTGGGTTTTCCTTAGTGCTTCCGTGGCCAGTGCACTAGAGTATTGTTAAATGCTCTCTCAGTTCAATCACTAACACACAGGCATAAAAAAAAAGAACAATTAATGATTAAAAACAATAAACAACAATAATGGCCACTGTTCTTGCCTGCTTCATGATTCTCTCTTTCTCTCTGCTATTATTACGTCATCACGCTTATACCGTCAATTGCAAGTCCTATGGTGCGCTAATATAATGAATTCCGAGATACTATCGAGGGCAATGAGATGGTTATAACAGTATTATTAGTAAGAAATTAAAGAAATGGTTGCATGGCAATTAATTAAAACTTATTCAATACAAAACACGTACAATATACAGTAACTAGTAGTTGCCCGTTGCGTTCGCAACTAAAGGTTTTATCTCAATAAAATGTTTAATATGAGAATACTCGTTTAAAAAACTACACGCAAACCGGCAGCAAGACCAGAAGCATATAGTTAACAATGTAATATTTACAACTGGCTGATAAATTGTCGCACTTTTTTCTAAAAATAGTATAAATTTAAATTAATAAACAATTTGTACCATCGGGAAATGAAGTCATAGAGGATATCCCAAGTGCAGAATTATTTTTTTTTATTTATAGAAAAATAGGACCATCGGGAAATAACGTCATTTCACGGAAGTTGTTTATTTATAGCGACGGCTTTCCAATACCGCACGACAAGATAGCTACTTTATATGTTAGAATGTTGCCGCCATCTTGTGTGACAGACACAGGAAGTGTGACAGATGGTTGCGACACTTGTTTGTACAGTACTGGTAAACAAAGGCCCGGTACCCGGACTGTCTAGTAGGCACGCAGTTGGAGTTGAAAATGGTGATACATATATTTGAGCAAGTTAACAATCAGTCAATATACAAAACAATAAAATATACATGTACTCGACATGGCCCCAAAGACAGGAACAGATTATTGTAGCCAAAATACATTTGAGAAACGGACACTTAATGGTACATCAAATAAAGTTCATATTTTATATAGTTCATCCGTAAAAAGAATAATCCTCATTATGGGTACACAACCTAAAAACAAACAACATCCGACGATTAAACTCTGAATCCAACATCCAACTATCCATAATTTGCGCACAAAGCACCTTATCATTGATAAATCTTGATTCATTTATAATATTTTAACGGACTCCTTTTCAAACAGTTCATTTGATGTTTTATGATGCATGACGTATTTTAAAAAAGAGAGACGTGAGTGAGTGTTTACTGTTATACTTGTAGCATAGTACAATATATATTGTACTTAGAATTAACTAAGAAAGTATTGCCCACCTGGATGTGCCAAACCTATGGATTTGGGGCCCTGTGGGCTTGGCCCATTTTGATATTCGGCACCATGACATGAGATAAAGTAAAAAATTATTTTGGGGTCCCCCCTCAAGCTGGGTCCCGGGGAGAAAGAATCGTTATTGAGGCCTCAGATCCAGAAAATATAAGGCCTCTTTAAAAAGAAAGAAATATCAAAGCACAAACGCGATTTATGTCGGCTGGACAAAGCATCGTGATCTATGGGGCCACCATTGTATACAATAATTCGTTATATAATGACGTAGTCATGTGTGTGTGCGATAAGATGTGTCAAATTGAGTGTAGGTTGTCAGGGGTCCAAGGTTAGCCAGGCAGTATGCCGGGCAGTATTGTCAATACATCAACTGATAACTCTACGATATATCAGGTGTTTTTCAATCATACTTCCATTGTTAACTTTGTTATATTCAAGTTCTTTTCAACCATACTTCCATTGATAACTTTATTATATTCAAGTTCTTTTCAACCATACTCCCATTGATAACTCTACTATATTTCAGGTGTCATGCTGACCATATTTCCCTTGCTGTCTCTAATGGTCCTGAACCTCAGACTTATTGTAGAGATTCGCCGTTCGTCCAAGTACCTGCAGTATCACCTGGGAGCCGACACCCACATTAGGTCTATAGTCAACAGGGAGGAGCTGAAGATCACCATGATGTTGGTCAGCGTCATCATCGCCTTCTTCATCGGACACGCCCCTTACATGGTCTGCACGTGAGTCAAACGAAAAAATTAATTTCTGTATTGTTGAGTAAATAAACCAGTACTTGAATTAGTGACGGGGTTATTTAATTAAACCGGAATCAAGATTTTTAAGGTGAATCAGAAAGAGCTTATCGGGGTATCAGAATTGGTGAGACAGATCTAGCATTTGTAATAAAAATTTCCTAACTCTCTTTAGATTCATAGGGCTCCAACTTAATTTATTTCCTTGAACTCCTTGCGGAGCAAAGGGCCTGTGCAACCACTCTCCAGCGCACTCTTTTTGGGAGGCCTTTTTCAATTCCCTCCATGTCTGCTTGCAGCTTTTCATCTCCTGGCCCGCAATACCTTCTCCAAGCCGTCTTTGGGCGTCCGAACTTTCTCTGGCCTTGGGGGTTCCACTGCAGAGCCATTTTATTGATGTCTTCTGGAGGTTTCCTTAGTGGTCGATCCATCTCCACTTTTTTCTTGGATACTTGTAGATCTATGGGATCTTGCTTTGCCAGCTGACAGAGATCTTCGTTCCTGAATTTATCTAGTCGTATTATCTTTAGGATATTCCTGAGGCAGCCATTTAGAAACGTCTGTAGTCTATTGGTTAAAGAGTTGGTGACTGCCATGTTTCCGCCCCATAAAACAGAACCGATCTGAGATTGATATTGAAAATCAGGAGTTTATATTGGGCTACAATCTAATCTAATATGTTAGCATTCCATAGAGTTAATTAGCTCTATATAGCAATATTTGAATCGAGGATCAGTTCGAAATCGGTCTAGTATATCGGAATAAACAAATATTTCGTCATCATTCTGTGATTGATTTGAATACTACATTCAGATGATAAAAGCAGCAATACCTCTTGGTCAAAACATATGGCCAGTGACGTAGCTAGCAATAGTGGCACCCAGGGTGGACTCGGAAAACGACGGTCTTGCCAGAAAAAGTACAAAAAGGGTTAAAGTAAAAATTACACCAATACTATGGAAAAACAAACCACAGATTAGATATTTATAAGATCTGATCTGTGGAATAAACAAAGTAACGAAAATATGTAGGATTTTTATTGCAGAAAAACATTTTTCTTTTTCATAAAAACCAATAATATGGTGGATTACTACAACATAAATAGTACATGACTGACCACTAATAAATAAATTGACGAAAAAATTGATTCAGTCGGACTAAATCATAACTAGTTGACCATTAGAACTATGTAGGACTAAAGTTAAACTATTTTACAACGTTTTTCTTAACTTCACTTCTTGTCTGTCCACTTCACTTCTTGTCTGTCCAGGAATTTCGCAATCCAATTTTAGACCACTTTCCGATAAGCTATAGCTCTGATACTTTCAATAAAACTCAGAAACCGATGACAATGCAATATTCTTCCCATTTCATTATGATTTGATGAGTTTCTTAATAAATAAAATTAAATATGTATGGCGAATAGGTCACAGCCTTGTCTAAATCTTGAGAAATTACTGGTGCTATACTCTACTGCGCCTGAACACGTGTGTGATTACTGATTAGACAACTTCCAGAACAAACAAACAAAAAAATAACGGCCAAAATTGATTTTAAAAGCGAACGCAGCGCAATAAAAACAAATGTGTTGAAAAATTATTTAAAGTGAAATGACTCAAATATTATATTCTCTGTTTATAAACATGATACTTCAAAAAGTTTCACTACTTTCTTTGATTTTCTGCGCATGAATACATGTGACGTCAGAGCTCTCCAGTACGTTCCAGCAGAAATATATATAGTTAAATCGGGATGTCTTACACCAACATTTTTTAACTCTTCGTAATAATTGAAAAAAAAATATTTTAACTAAAAAGTAGAAAATAAAAATTACATTATAAAAAAAAATATTTTATAAAAAACAACGTTTTTCTTGCGTACTAAAAGCAGAAAATAATTTTTGAATAAATTAGTAACATGGTAATAGTAATAGACTTTATAAGAGCTTCTGATTTTTATAAAAACGAAAAACGTCGGGCGCATGTTATACAACATGGAAATAAAAAGACAAAAGAGGAAGATTACACAGCAGAAACAGGCCCTCAACCCTACATCCAGCTTCAACTGTGGTCACTGCGGTAGAGTCTGTCGATCGAGGATCGGTCTGCTGAGCCATTCCAAATTCTGCCCTAAAAACACGACTGATGACTAACCTAGAGCGCTACCATCATCTTCCGAGATGGACGGATGCCCTACCAAGTACCAATACAAACATTCACATAATATAAGATTCATACGCCCAACGTTTTTCGTTTTTATAAAAATCAGAAGCTCTTATAAAGTTTATTACTATTACCATGTGACCAATTTATTCAGAAATTATTTTCTGCTTTTTAGTACGCAAGGAAAACGTTGTTTTTTATAAAAAAAAAATTTTCGCAGTGGCTACGGTTCGGTCCGACCGAACCCGTATTTTTTTTCTTCGGGTATCAGCCATAGATATTGCTCCACACCCTATCCCTAACCCTATCCCTAACCCTAACCGTAACCCTAATCCTGAAAAAAAAATTCTGAAAAAAAAATTATATATGCCATGTTCCTTATACCCTAATATAATGGTTTTGGCTGGTGCCGGAGCCACTGCGTTTTTATAATGTAATTTTTATTCTCAAAAAAACTATTTCCACCAAACAAAAATTCTTTGTATCTCTTATTAGGGCTGCTGATTAAACTGCGTTAATTTGCGATTAACGCGTCAAAAAAATTTGCGATTACAATTTTTAACGCAATACCTAAATGCGTTAATCTGACCATAGTGCTGAAAGTTCACCAATTCGATAAATAACGGATTTTCACGCTACAAGTTGCGTTCACTTATTAAGTAGATCTACCACCCCCACCCTGTCACAATTTACACACACCCTCACCCCTAGGTACGTCGACAAAAGCCCCTATTGTAATATAAAATGAAGATGTTTTGTTATATAGCCCTTCGACAAGTGAACCTACTGTTCCCTTGCTATAACCGAAATGAAACGAAAGAAAGAATCTTTAATGTTGACACACGAAAGAAAGAACAACAGAAGATGAAAAATGAAAGCCGACCTTTCAAAATTTTAGCTTTGAACGTTTGAAAATTGCCATACGGTAACATTAAAGAGTCTCATTTTACAAGATATTTTTTTTATTAATATAACTGACAGACCGATAAAAAAATAAAATTTTCTTTTCTGTTGTTCACTAAAACATTGGAATAATAGTTGATAGTAAGAAAGTAAATGAATGAAAGAATAAAAGAGTAACATCGCGGCACAAAACAAAAACTTCAAAAGAAGATTAAAAGTAAATTTGTCCTTCAACTCGGCAACCATAGTTGTATTGGTGGGGTAAACGGCACGTCTACGTAAAATTATAGCAGCTGTATGACCTTAAAACAAGAAGATTGTCTTTTATGACGCGTGCTCCTAGTTTGAAACAATGGAACCGGTGTCAACTTGTTTTTGGTACATCTTTAAGTGGAGAGAGAGAGTGTGTTAAAAATGTGACTTGGTGGGGAAAGAGTGGTGGAGGGGGGGGTTGGAATAAAGAAAAAAAACGCGTTAATAATAAGTGAGCGACAACTTTCTGGCTATGGTATTATTTTATGAAAGAAAAGTTACATTTGAGATATAAATGACGTGTGTATTTTTTTTTTGGATGGGAAGTGGAGGGTAGGGTAAACAGACGTACGTGTGGGCGACGTGAAGCAAAAAATGACAGGGAGGGAGGGAAGAGGGGTTGACATACGTCATTAGTCCGGAAACTGCGGTACGAAAAAAAAAAAGGTTAGGCATTGTTGTTAAATGAAAAGAAAATAATTCGCATCATTGACGTGATTGATACATGTCCATAAACTGGTCTCAATAACTAATTCAATAGACATATATGCTAATGCTTAATAAATATGTTATAATCCATTATAACTCTTTCGTAAATTAAAATGACTTGTTTATTATGCCACTGTTATGCTTTGATATTATGACATATTAGTTTGAATACAAACAATTGTATTATATTGTGTCGATTAAAATGTGCGTTATTTTGCGATTAAAATTTTTAATCATGCGTTAATTTCGATCAATTTTTTTAATCGAACAGCAGCTCTAATATATATATATATATATATATATATATATATATATATATGGTAAATTATTAAATTATTATAAAACTCAAAATGCTTTCACTTATATTATATTTACCTATTCATTCAAATTGCTTCACTTCTTCTATATTTTCCTCTGGCCTGACAGATTCATCATGGCCATCATCAACTATGACGTAGAGAACAGTCACCTGATCGATGACTCATCCCTGAAGAAGCTCATCACGGTCAGCCGCACCCTGATAGTCATGAAGTTCTCTTGTAACTTCATCCTGTACTGCTGGTTCTCCGAGAAGTTCTGGACCACCTTCAAGCGGACGTTCTGCCTCCACCACTGCATCCCCAAGCAGATGTCTCACATGGCCAACGGCTACAACAACAACAGCCAGCCCAACATGCTCCGGCCGCCCTGCTACATGACCAAACTGACCGCCTGCTAACTCACCACTGGTTATATTTGTGAAACCAATATGTCATGTCCAATGTGACAATGAATATGTTAATTAACGCTGGGCATTGATGAAATATTACTATTACAACCATCGGAGTGGAAACAATGTGATTTATTTGTCCCCAGATCAGTTTATAAGTATTGAGCTTGTTCTTGGATGGTTGGTTTTTCTTTTTCTAAACTAGGGAAAAACATGAAGCTAAAGAACGATTGTTTTTAACTTTTATAAAAAAAACATTAAAAAAAAAAACAAGTATTTATAAAAACTGCAATGAAAAGGTAACTCAATAATTCAATAACTCATCATATTATACTAATAGTATATAATACAACATGTTGTGCCTATCTAGATATACGTATTATTTAATTTCTATAATTCTTATCAACAAATGTGAAGCCACGTTTAGTTAACTATATTGTAGTGTCTATGGTCACGAAGGTTTACTAATTTTTAATACAATTGTTCAATTTACATCCATTTCAATTATCCCAAGTATTGACGATGTCAATTATATTTGTCTTGATGTAGTTGTTAAACTGTTCGTAGGGGGTTGTACTTACATTTACTTTGTATTAACTGGTGTACATAATGTTGGACACTTTGTTTTAAGATGATTCAATTGAAAGAACTTCTTCATTATACCTATCAGTTGCACACTTTAAGTCGGTATTATAAAGTTCACTTAGCCCTAAAGGGCCATCGGGGAAGATGAAGTGAAGGATTCAGCTGTTTCTGTAACCAAGGCATATGTAGGAATTGTGTAGTTAGCTAATCGCCCAGATAAATATATATAATATATACGTATTTAATTATATATATATAATTCTAAATCCATCCCTCGATAATATTTGGAGATGGTAATTGACTTCATAATATAGACTTATTAGAAGTTCTGCTCTGATTGGAATCGCCCCCCTGTATGTAGTTTCAACTTCCGATCTGTTCTATAATTATACCGGTGATTGATCCGTTGAGGATAAAAGAATGTTAAATAATGATTATTCCTGTTAGATAAATCACCGTGGTAACCATGGTAACACCTTGAAGTTGTCGGAGGAAAAATAATATGGGAACACTTCTTTTACGTAAGTTTACCATTTTCTTCCAACTATGTGGTGATCATTATTATGCTGTTTATTTATTTCCATATACATATATTACAATTCTTAATTTATATAGGGAATAAGACTATATATATTTGTATCTATTATAATGTCTGTTTAACATGTAATTTATTGTCCATTTCAAACTTGGTCATTTTTTACTAGGTCAAATTTTTGTAATGCAACTGATTAAATGTTGTTCATATATGAGAGGCAGACTTACACTAGAAGGAGGGGAGGTGAAACAGCTAGGTATAAATAGTCAACTAGATCTAGGCCCTTCTTAGAATCCAGGCCTTGGACAATCGCCCTTGTTGTCACCCGCAATGACCGATCCGTATAAATTCCATGTGCGGCCTCCAAGTCCCAATCAACATGAGCTGTCTAACAGAGGCGATCTCATGGATAGGGTAACATGGCGGCTTCCTATGCCCCACCCCACACACTGGTAGGGGGCTCCAAGCGTACTTTTTTTTGCTTGCAATATTGAAGGGTTATGTGATCACCTGTTAAGGGCGCGGGCCGAAAATGTTTTAACAGTTGAAACAGAGGGCCCTGTTTTCAAACATGATAAGGGGCAAATGTTTGCTAGTAGAAGTCATGATGTTTTCCTAGGATCCCATTATTACATTTTATTTTCCTAGGGGTTCCCCATTCTAACTTTGCTTAGAGTCCCCAATAGACGTAAGAACAGTTGGACGTACGCCTAGGGCCAGGGAGGCAAACGTGGCCTATTAAATCTGACAATGAACGGGCCCCGACAGGTACTTTTGTAAGGTGTCCATCAACATGTCTGGAATTTTCTGCCTGGGTCACCAGATAGCTAAGACCTAATTTATTTACTATTGTTTAAAAAATAAAATATTACAGTGGATTCCGCTTAATTGGGACACCGTTTAATCGGGACAGCCGCTTATTTGGGACAAATCTCAAAGGAACCAAACCAAGAAGCCAATAGTAAATGTGTATGTTTAATTGGGACAGCCGCTTAATTGGGACAAAAAGCCTCGGTCCCGATGTGTCCCAATTAAGAGGAATTGACTGTACATATATTTGGCTAAATAGTTGTACATTACCCTGCTGTATTTTTCAAATGTGTTTTGTACATTTGCTATGTATATGTTCACAGATGACGTATGTCAATGTTTCAAATCACCTACATTTTGAATGCTTTCTACTCTATGACATATTGGCTGGTAGCCTGTCACTCACTTAATTGCTTCCGACAGGACCCGGCGTCGTAGGTTTGGTCTATTAAATCACATTTTGTTTACGTTCCTTTATGTTCCATCTTACTATAGACGTTTTCATTCTATAATAGACTTTTAAGTCTGTGGAAGACTTCAATAATTAAATGTTTGGGAACGTCAAAGGGTCCGCAAAAAATATGTTTTAAATTGGAAACCTGACACTTTTATTGGCTGTGGAAACCTGACACTTTTATTGGCTGTGGAAACCTGACAATTTTATTGGCTGGGCCTCTGTGTACGTTTGATAAAGTGGATACACTAGCTTATCATTGTGTATTATACTATTATTATTATAAATATATATATATATATATATATATATATATATAATTGTATATACCAATCTCAGGGTTATGGTTTGCTGATATTAATACCATATATAGCATGCTGATATTAATACCATAATGACATGGTCTACAATAGAATAGTAATAATGAATGTAAGTTCTAGGTGGATGACTAACATACAGATATTCTAATTACTATTCAAAACATGTCCGCTAAAGTTCAAAGCATTACATTTTGTTTTTAAGGGCCAGCACTACAGAATGGACCTTTATTCCTTAAATGTGTAGCTAATGTCAAGACAATGTACACAGACAATTAGTAGCCAATGACATTTAAAAAAAATATTAACACTTTCTTAAAGCATGACCCGGTTGCCATGGCAACGGCGGCCATATTGGATTTTACTACAAAAATAACACACTGAATGACTTTCTTCTTTACCTCAAGAAGTTAAAATGCATATTGTGGGTTATAGCACATTTAAAAGAAACGTTATAGTATTTTTTATAGGTTAGGGTGATTAAAAATAATCTATTTGATGATTTTTTTTTAAATGTATTAATAGCTTTTAGCAATTTTACAATGTAAGCGAATGTACAAATGTACAAACTTGTGTTAAAAAAAAACTGTAGAGTGTTTGATATTTGTATTATTAAAATTGTGCTCAATTGTGATAAATACATTGTGATTTTTATTTGTCTTTTGAAAAGATGAAATAATATGAAAAAAAACATTAAATAGCAGAACTATTCGTAGATTGAAACATTGTACATCTGTACTTTATTCTGTAAAGCTTCTAAAGAAAAGAAAAATCAACGAAACGAAAAATCACTTATAAAAAGAATTAATATGGTGTATGTTCTGAAGGGGTTCCAAGCTTGAATATGTTGCATGTTCTGAAGGGGTTTTAAGCTTGAATATGTTGCATGTTCTGAATGGTATTAAGCTTGAATATGTTGTATGTTCTGAATGGTATAAAGCTTGAATATGTTGCATGTTCTGAATGGTATAAAGCTTCAATATGTTATATGTTCTGAATGGTATAATAAAGCTTGAATATGTTGTATGTTCTGAATCGGATTTAAGCATGAATTTGTTGTTTGTTCTGAATGGGTTTTTAGCTTGTATATGTTGTATGTTCTTGAATATGTTGTATGTTCTGCTTGGTGTGGTATTATGTTTTAAAAGGTTGTTTGTTTTAATAGGTAACATCAACAACAGATATAAAATATATGATCAATCAGGGATGTAGTACAACAAAGATGATAAAAAATAAAGTTCTTTGTTCCCATAAATACTATATTCAGTTAGGACTATATTTAAACATATATTGTGTACTATATTCAGTTAGGACTATATTTAAACAGATATTGTGCACTATTTTCAGTTTGGACTATATTTAAACAGATATTGTCCACTATATTCAGTTAGGACTATATTTAAACATATATTGTGCACTATATTCAGTTAGGACTATATTTAAACAGATATTGTGCACTATATTCAGTTAGGACTATATTTAAACAGATATAGTGCACTATATTCAGTTAGGACTATATTTAAACAGGTATTGTGTACTATATTCAGTTTGGACTATATTTAAACAGATATTGTCCACTATATTCAGTTAGGACTATATTTAAACATATATTGTGCACTATATTCAGTTAGGACTATATTTAAACAGATATTGTGCACTATATTCAGTTAGGACTATATTTAAACAGATATAGTGCACTATATTCAGTTAGGACTATATTTAAACAGGTATTGTGTACTATATTCAGTTTGGACTATATTTAAACAGATATTGTCCACTATATTCAGTTAGGACTATATTTAATCAGGTATTGTGTACTATATTCAGTTTGTACTATATTTAAACAGATATTGTCCACTATATTCAGTTAGGACTATATTTAAACAGATATTGTGTACCATATTCACCATATTCAGTTAGGTAAACATAATATAGGGGAATCTACAGAATTCGAACTACTTTCTTTTGGTCTTCGTGCGGAAAATATCCTCCTCCACCACCACCCCTCCCCCTCATCCTCATTTGCCATAACTTCCCATTTACTGTAGTCCTTAGATTGATGTAATCTAATCAAGATATGAACAGTATCAATGGCCAACTTAATTTTATGAGCCCAGCAACGAGGCGGCTCGAGCTGTGATGGGATGATTATTAAGATGAGATGGGAGGAAGGGAGGAGGGAATGACAGAAACACCCATTTGTTGTTGTGATCGAGAGAGAGATAGAAAGAGAGAGAGATTATAGGAGACATAAAAGTAGCTTGAAAGACAAGCACGGAGCTTGGGAAAACTGTCGACACAAAAAAGACTGATAAACTGACTTTTAAAAAATTACAAAAGACAGATATAAATAGTTGGATAGAAAGATGAATAGCGAAACATGAAGTTGAAGTGGGGTGAAACAAATGAATGAGAGAGAAAGAAAGAGAATGAGAGATTAAGAGAGAGAAAAAAAGTCTGGAATCGATCGTTAGAGAGGTGTATGACACAAGACAATATTTGACAGCCACATTATATAATCTGGTGGCCTGCTGTTTCGAAAGACCTTGGACACTCTTAACTCTCACAGACTTGTGTAAACAACTTGGTAAGTAGTGTGTGAACGGTTGTCTGTGTCTGTGAGTGGTCACAGCTATACGTCGGTCAAACGAAAGACTAACAAAGAACAGGTTTGGCCATTACTAGGAACGACGGATCGGTCGTCAATATAAAACTGATTCTAATGTATTTTAGTTTTCGAAGTGGCTACGGTTACGTCCAGCACCATTATATTAGGGTTACGAATAGAGTTAGGATTAGGGTTAGGGATAGGGTTAGGGTTAGGGATAGGGTTAGGGTTAGGAATAGGGATAGGGATAGGGTTAGGGTTAGGGATAGGGATAGGGATAGGGATAGGGATAGGGTTAGGGATAGGGTTAGGGATAGGGTTAGGGATAGGGTTAGGGATAGGGATAGGGATAGGGATAGGGTTAGGGATAGGGTTAGGGATAGGGATAGGGATAGGGTTAGGGTTAGGGATAGGGTTAGGGATAGGGTCAGGGTTAGGGTTAGGGTTAGGGATAGGGATACGGTTAGGGATATGGTTAGGGATAGGGTTAGGGATAGGGTTAGGGTGTGGAGCAATATCTATGGCTGGTACCCGGAAAAAAATTACGGATTACGCCGGACTTAACCGTGGCCACTGCGTTTAGTTTTTGTTTTATTTAGACAAATTCATATTTGAAAAAAAACACTTTTGTGACGTAAATACACATACTTTGATACAAATTTCAAAAACTGTAAAAAAACAACACATAAATTGATAGTTCTCTTAGATTCCAATGTTCTGACATTGTCGATATTTTTTAGCAAAAGCCATAAACCATTTTTGTGATATGTATGGCTGCGTACTTTATGATCCATTTTGTTTTGGTTTGTTTTGAATAGTACATCGACCTTTTCTCATCTCTAGGTCGATTGTACTTTGTCTTTCACCAAGTGTTTACAGAATTCTCAATCTGTTTTCCATTCCTGTACATAACAGTTTCCTCATCTATCAGAGTATCTGTTTAGACTGTTACTCATCGACAGACTGGTCCCTAGGTATAGTTAAATAGTTTATATTAATGCATGAATAATACTGACATGTTTCTTTAGTTTCCTTCAATCTAATCTACTTGTAATTTCATCAGCGCTTAGACAATGTTTGTTTTTTTATTGTTTCACAAATTCTTGACGAAATAATACAAAAATGTAACAATAATAAGATAATATTTAAGTTAAATTTTACTAATTGGTTGGAATTTTTTTAGTTGAAAGAAAAATTAAACAACATGTTATTAAGTACCATCATATAAGTGTATTAGATAGCTATAGGCTATAGAATTGTTTACATTATACATTTAAACTACTAACGTGCCGTCAAATGTGTTTATAACTAAATATAAGTAATTAATGGTCGATTGGTCCGGTGATGTACTAAGGTCTGAAGGTCCAGCGATGTACTAACGTCTGAAGGTCCAGTGATGTACTAACGTCTGAAGGTCCAGTGATGTATTATAGTCTGAAGGTCCGGCTATGTACGGTCGTCTGATGGTCCGGTGCTGAATTCCATCAGGTCACCTAAATTAAGGAAGTGCGTGGAGAAAACGAATGGGGACGGATGGTCGTGAGGTAAAGCGCTAGACTGTCGACCTTAAGGTACCTGCTCTGATTTCCGGTGAGGACCAGGTCTTGGCTGTGGTGGGGATGAAAGAAGGGCACCATTAAAAACCGTCACATTAGTGGCTTATAGGATCTAAGAGATATCATCTCATCAGCCCAGTAGCGTGAAAATTCTTCAGCAAAGGTCAGGCATTCTACAGCAGGGGCCAAGCAATAGCAGGGGGGCAGGTAATACATTTTACTAAGTAGAGCAAATAAGCAGAGGGGGCCAGACAAAACGCAAGGGGACGGCCCGCCCCCTGGCTCCCCCTCACGCTACGGGCCTGCATCTCATTCTTACAGGGACTTCACACACACTATAACCCACGGACATCAACTGACTTGAGTTCACAGTCAGACCTGCAGCAATGTAGACCAATAATTAACTGTCAGACTCGTCAAAACGATTGTCACTGAATTAAATGACATAACCACACACACACACACACACGCAGAGGCACACACAGAGACACACACATAAGAAACACACAGACACGCACACAGACACACACACACACACACAGACACACACACAGAGACACACACACATAATGCCCTAGATAGAGTCCGCTGACGAAGGTATCTACCCATCCCAAAGGTTCAAACTTTTGTAATATAATTTGATAAAAAAAACAAGCAATTTAAGTCTTTTCCGTTTCGGACAAAGGACATTTTAGAGCATTTTCGCCGAACGAAATCCGTATTTTTTTCCCGTGTTTTGATAAAAAGAGAAGAAAGTAATCATGTTGAATAACTGTTACAAAATAAATAATGATTACGCCTCTTTGATTAGCTTTTATTATTAATATTTAAAATATAAGCAAAAACGGTACCTAGGAAAGTCTTTTTTTCGGCCCTGAGATGTCAGATCGCGAAATGGACTTTTGACGTTCACTTGGCAGGCCAAGACCTAAAAAATTATATATACATCATGGGTCTAGGACTTATGGTTGCTGAGATCTAGGACGCTCCTATGTTAATATAGCTTTTATAGTAAAAAACGGTACTTTACAAGCCCCCTTTTACGGCCCTCAGAGGTCAGATCGCGAAACGGACAAAAGTCATTTCTTGGCAGACCAAGACCTACAAAATGATATATACATCATGGGTCTAGGACTTATGGTTGTTGAGATCTAGGGTGATGACGGACAGGCAGACAGACAAAACGGGGACAGAAAAATCAACAGAAAAATTTGAAAATTTCAACTAATAGACCAAGTACCTCAAAGCAATTGGGTCTTAAATTTGTATGCTTAAAATTAATATGTGACCACTGTAGGTTAGAAGATAATCAGTAATGTACTCCGGGTTAAATTAAACTAACATTATCTGATGTACATTGAATTTTAGAGACGATGGTTGTGTTTTCATCAGCAGTTAATTTAGTAAATAAAAGTGTAATTAATTCAGTACTTGTTAACGACAGTCAACAATACGAGACAAATGGGTCCTCATATTTCATTGAAAAAAATTGATCTGAATCGAACGAAACGGATCGATAAATTGCTTGCTAAAAATCCTTGATTACTTTTAAAAAAATATATATTTTCTACAACTACTAGTTATCAAAGGCCCGGTACCCGGACCGGCGAGTAGGCACACAGTAGGAGTTGAAAATGATGATATATATTTTAGCGCGTTAACAATCAGTCTATATCAGAGGTGTGCGGATCTCGAAATTTAGCGTCCGCGTCCCTCCGCGGATTTCTATCAATGATCCGCGTCCGCGTCCGCAGAATCTTACAACATTGGTCTGCAGTCAGTCCGCGCGTCCACATTGCTGAAATTTATCTGTTTAAATGACTTGAAATTTTTTATGGTAACGCTAAAGAATATCCGCGTCAGTCCGCGAGTCCGCAACTTAACCATACGAAGCATCCGCTGTCAGTCCGCTGATTCGGAAAAGTCTGCGGATCTGCGTCCGCAAGCGGACGCGTCCGCTGTCCGCTCATCTCTTGTCTATATACTTGCAGTGGCCCCAAGGACATGAACAGGTTATTGTAGCCAAAATACATTTGAGAATAGGGACACCTAATAATACATCAAATAAAATTCATATGTTAAATAGTTCCTCCCAAAAAAATAATCCTCACTATGGGTAAACATAAACAACAACTCTTAAAATCATATTCCTTCATAATATTTTAATGGACTCCTTTCCAAACAGTTATTCATTTAATGTTTTATGACGTTCAACATGGCGTATTTAAAAAAAAAAGAGAGACGTGAGTGAGTGCTTGTGTTAAGCAAAACGCTACATGTTTAACAGGTGGTTTATTTACTGTTTTACATTGTAGCATAGTACAATTAACTAAGAAAAATTGCCGACCCGGCAGTGCAGAACCTAGGGATTTACGGGCCCGGTGGCTTGGCCTCTTTGGGGGCTGCCCCTGCATTTTGGCATGAGATAATTTTTTGACGCTTCTCAGGCTTGGTCCCGAGAAGAAAAAATCGTTGTGTAGCTTTAGCTGACTTTCAATTAAAAACATAGTATTCCATCAATGCAGTTGAGGCCGCAGACGCAGAAAACATTAGGCCTCTTAAAAAAGAAAGACATATCAAAGCTTTCAACATTATAGTTCTGTGAAGCCAATGCCGAACCAAGGGATTTTAGGCATCTTCGGGAGCCACTACATTTTGACATGAGATAATGTACTTAATATTTAGTTTAAAAAATATTTTGGGGGCCCTCCTCAAACTGGGCCCCCTCCATACACCCTCTGTGTGAAGCCCCCATCATAAATGGGTTAGTTTGCATTGTAAACGTTGTGTACGGCGCTACTCAATCTCAACCCTTATTCAATTCATTCATGTGACGTAATAGTCAACAAATGAAAAAAAAAGTGACGTATTTTTTTTTTTAGGTTAGTAATAAAGGGAAATAGTTGTACATTAGAAATAGACATATTTTAGAAATAATAACAATTTAAACAATATAAATATTACATTATATTTAGGTATCCATAATTTTGGTTTAAAATTGAGATTGTGGAACATAACACAGAATATTAATTGAACGATTTCTGTAAATATTTCTTTTACGATCGCTTCTCATTTAATAACAAATTGAACACCATAGATTTATTACGTTACTGTGAGATATAGATAGGCCTTTAGAACCACTTTTTGTTTTAAACATTGTTTCGGAGAGTATCACAGAAAATTTGTCATGATTTTGTGTTACTTCTCCTAAGATCGCTTCTTGCCCTTTGGTAATGATTGAGGCGGTCGAAAACAGTATCACATTGTGATTGCCATTTGGCATTCACGATCTTACCTGCCGTATGTTAGTGTACGGTGTTTTGCCACCTCGTCACTAAACATATGGCTGGTCCAATGTCAATTCTGGCAGCCATGTAGGAGACTATTCTTACTCGGCTGGCCAGTTGGTATCCGGATCATGCATGTTAAGAAGAAAACAGTAAATGTTTCTGCTATCTTTGAATTGTCTATGCCGCCATCTTGGATGAATTGTTTATGCCGCCATGTTGAATGACAGACGGAAGTCGCGATGACAGACGGAAGTAGCGATGACAGACGGAAGTCGCGATGACAGACGGAAACCGGAACATATGATGTAAAATTTTTATTATAGATAGGCCTATGTCATTATATTCAAAAAAAAAATAACACCGCCATTTTGTTATGCCTTTGATGTCACACTTATAATACAATAAAATGTGCGAAGAGAAATTATTTTTTTTAAGTAACTTAGAATTATTAGTGAGACATTTTCTGTCTATTTCAATTGATTCACATGATGAATTTTGCATTAAGATATGAAAGTACAATTTATCATCTAATACCATATCCTGGTCTTAAACAAAAGTGAGTAAAAATTAAAAAGTTGACTGTGATAAAATATAGAAAAAATTATCAGCATCTTAATTATTATATATGTGTTTGTAAACGTCTAAATAATCAGCGCCTTCAATTATTATATATGTGTTTGTAAACATCTAAATAATCAACGTCTTACTCAATTATTGTATATGTGTTTGTAAACGTCTAAATAATCAGCGTCTTACTCAATTATTATATATGTGTTTGTAAACGTCTAAATAATCAGCGTCTTACTCAATTATTATATATGTGTTTGTAAACGTCTAAATAATCAGCGTCTTACTCAATTATTATATATGTGTTTGTAAACATCTAAATAATCAACGTCTTACTCAATTATTGTATATGTGTTTGTAAACGTCTAAATAATCAGCGTCTTACTCAATTATTATATATGTGTTTGTAAACGTCTAAATAATCAGCGTCTTACTCAATTATTATATATGTGTTTGTAAACGTCTAAATAATCAGCGTCTTACTCAATTATTATATATGTGTTTGTAAACGTCTAAATAATCAGCGTCTTACTCAATTATTATATATGTGTTTGTAAACGTCTAAATAATCAGCGTCTTACTCAATTATTATATATGTATTTGTAAACGTCTAACACATATAATTAAAAACTTTTTACAAGTAAAATTTATTTTTCTACACGTCACGCAAATAGAAATGATTCTTTTAATTCAAGGACTCATTATATTTTTTTTAAAAATCATTTGCCGGACGAAGAGGAGTCCGGATAGTCTCGCATCTGAGAATCGATATCCATCGGTGTAAGTTATTCATACTAGCTAAAGAGATTCAGACAGGCTAATATAAACATTTATTAGAATTAAAATTGAATCCTACAGCGTGGGACATTGCTAATATAAGATCTTCTACCTACTTATTTAACCAAATGTAAAATTTTACTTAGGAGCAATCAAGGGGGAACATTGCAAAACATGGTTTTAATATTTTTATATGTATGGTCTCCCTTCTCAAAGGTTTACCAGTCGACACAGTAGTTTCATTTGTGTTATTAAACTCAATACATGGTACATTATTTATACAATATTTATAAGCAAACAAACTCAATTCTGAATAAAAAAATATTTTCACGACTTTTCCACAAACAAGACACCATGATATCTCATAATCCGAACTTAATCCGTTACTGTAAACCGGTAGAATTCCTAATTGACCTATTTCCGAATCCTGAACTAAATGGATTGATCAACCATAGTACTCATACAACTCATTTATTTTTCAAAATATATTTTGCACTCAATTTTATGGCAATTATAGAATACTCAAATGGCCAATACACTAATTTGTTATTATATTTATACAAGAAAAATTTAGAATAAAAAAGGTCTGTCACTCAACAAAAATGTTGTAATAGGTATGCAACTTTCATGAGTACTAGAGTGCACATATGAGCACTATATTGCAAAGATGAGCACTAAGGTGCGCAGATGAGCACTAGGGTATACAGATGAGCACTAGGGTGCACAGAAGAGTACTAAGGTGCACCGATGAGCACTAGGGTGCACAGATGAGCACTAGGGTGCATAGAAGAGTACTAAGGTGCACTGATGAGCACTAAGGTGCACAGATGAGCACTAAGGTGCAAAGATGAAGACAGAAATGACGTGTAGGACGTAGGAATTCGGAAATAAAGTCAAATCTTAGTTCATTGCTGTCTGATTACGAATTGATAGAACGGTTATTGAGATAACACCGTACTTAGACAATGGATCTGTCAGGGGACGGGTGGTGGTTGGGTGTAGAGCGATCGACTGTCGACCCTTCATATGCCGAGGTTACTGAAACACATTGAATTCTACACTTCATCAGCCCCAATGAGTCTTTTGGGGATTGAGGGAAGTTTACTTAATAATAGAATATACTCAAAACAAAAACGGGCGCATTTTCTGAATGTATCATTTGTACAGAACACATTTATGGCCGACAATCTTCAAAGATTATCAGGGTGTGTGTGGGGGGGGGGGGAGGTCAAAGTACAGGAGGTTGGGGACTTGTTAAGTGTGTGTGAAGTTCCTGAAAGAACGAAATGTTTATTTCTTCGATCCTATAATTCACCAATGGGATAGTTTTCAGCCCCACCACGGGAGTCATAGGAAGGTGACTAGACACACTGGGAGTCCAACCCATAACTCACAACTGCAGCATAAAGATCTGGATCGCTAGCAAAGCGCCATCTAGCCACACAAAGAAAAAAATATGAAAACACGTATTTCATACAAGAATTTGAAAAGAGTGCATAAGAAAAATATACAACTTATACTTCAAGTGTATGTTTATATTGTATACAGACATCTCTTTCACGTAAATCCCATTAAAATGATGATATATTTTGACTAATATTATATTGTGTTGAAATGATTTTTTTCCATGTTGGTCAGCTAGTCACATAAACTTGACCACATTTTGTGACATTCTATGAAGCGAATTACTTTATCTCTACTGTTCAGTATTGTCGTAAACGTCATGGGCGTATCCCGGGAAATTTTGATGGAGGCCTACCCAAGGTAAAGACCTCCCGTTAATTCCCAGGACTCCCCCATGTCACCGGCTCCATCGCGACTCCCTATAACGACGCCACCTCCCCAGGTCATAATGATCTGTAATGTCCAGCAAACAAAAGGACACATGACAGGGGTGAATGAGAGACGGACAGACGAAACAGAGGTGTGTTTTCCTAAGGCTAACAAAATGAGAGATCATGGACTCCGTGCGAGTCACATGACCTGCTGTTCCACGGAGATGAGAAACAAAGAGACGACCAAAGATCCGTCTCTTATTGACCACACAGGTGGACAGGGTGGACAACAAAAGAACTCGGTTAACGACCTTGATATTGATTGAATTCACCAATGGAAAATAACTGTAAAGAAAAGCCACTCTCACAATTTGAAAAAGACTAGAAAGTAAAACCGACAGAATCAGAAAAAAATAAAGAAAGAAAGAAAAGAACCGAATTTTGAAATCTACATTTAAGATTACAAAATTTGTTCGTTAGCTTTAGTGATATTTTTTTAATTACTAGCAGTGTACCCGCCGTTGCCCGATTAGTCGGGAGTTCAACGTGACACTTAAAACATTTCTAACACAACTGTCCTATCCCTTATGATTACGCATTGTTTGATTTTTGTGTTATTTCCCTTTTGGCATGTATTAATACGAATGATGAAATAATGTCATTCACACACGCAATAACCATCTTGGGTTTGGTGCGGATCACCCACGCAACAACCTTCATCTTAGATCTGGCGCGAAATCAGCCTACGCATTGACCTATGGTTTTGGCGGGAAAATGATGCAATCAGCGTAGGTTGACTACCTATAAGAGGGGGAAAAGGTAATGGGCAAAAGAGAGAGGGGACCAACAAGCAGAAGGAGAGAGCAGTGAAGAGTAACGGTTGTTAGATAGTTCATGTAGTAAATTATAAGTTCATACATAGTTGATACATGTGGAGTAATGTATTCGTGGATATTAATGTGAGATGTTATTTATTGGTGAACTCATCAGTTGTTAATCATTTCATTCTATTTATATGTGTGGATTCTCATCTGTAAATATCACGTATTGAAGTTCAGTTGTCAATTCTCTTATACTACAAGGATTTGTATCGTCTTATTATAGTTGGCATGAAAGTGGGATACGACAACAACATTTGGTAAAGATATGGGTGCTAATTTATGCCATCTACCCAATGTTCAGAAAAGACCAACATTTCAAAGTCACAAATTAAGGTTTCCCCGTCAACGCTAGACCAATCAAAGCAACCAAGCCAAACAACCAACCTAAGCAGAAAACCAAACACTTCAAACAACCAGCTAACCAAACCAATCAAACCAACCATTCAAACCAAACACCATTTGGTAAAGATATTGTTGCTAATTTAGGCCATCTACCTAATATACATTTCGTACGTCACTAATTATGTTTTACCCGTCAAAGCTAATAACTTAGAATTATCTGTTTAAACAGTAATTAATTCTCTCGATGTTAAAATCAAAACGAAGCATTGCAATAATGATCAAATTAATTATTTCTTTTTCTCTGCCACTTTGCAGCACAGAGGCAAGTTAGTGTGGCACGATACAGCTCTCGCGCGCAAGTCCAATTCGGCTTCTTACTTTCTTTGTTACTTTCTTACTTACACGCTGTTCTTGTATATGGCTGGAAATTAGGGTGACAAATAAATGCATTGTAAAAAAAATTATGCTCTCAACCTTTTATTTTCTTTCATTTAATGAAAAAATGATATTGGTTAATTTTGGAGACAATCCGTTGAAGTTTAGGGGTTGCTCAACGCAGTTTAAGTTCGCAAGGTTTTTCGAATCCACATTTTTCATGTTTTTTTTTTAATATTTATCTCTTCTATTTTAATAATTAAGTTGAGAATATTTTCAATATTTTATTATTTGTTAATTTTATGAGTCATCATACATAATACACAACACTGAACATTTTCTACATCAAGTGAAACTCTTCATAATGCACTTATTGAAAAACGTAAAGAAGTCGCAAAAATAATTATTTCAGATTTCAATTCACAGATCCCATTAACTGTACATTGGGACGAAAAATTGTTACCCGACTTGAACAGTAGAGATGAAGTGAATCGACTGCACATATTAGTGACAGGATATGATGTAGAAAAACTGACGTCAGTCACAAAACTGGAGGGAGGCAGTGCCAAACAGATAAGTAATGCTATTGAACAAGCTTTAAAAGATTGGAACATTTCATATGACATAATTGTGGCAATTGATACTACTTCAAGCAACACAGGTATAAATTCAGGTGCTTGTACCCTGCTGGAGAAATTAATTGGAAAATCTTTATTATACACAGCATGTCAACACCATGTTCATGAAGTGATTTTATCCCATGTTTACATAACATGTTAGGAGCATCTTCTGGTCCAGAGATTAAGTTGTTTCAACGATTTCGTGATCAGTGGAGTAAAGTTAATTATGAATCATAGTATTTAACTGATTTAGCCACCACACGAGTTCAAAAGACTATTCAGATTAATTCCCTTATAGCACCGAGGGAACTGAGGGGTGGGGGGAGAGGCTTGGTATATTGGGAAAAGGGGAGGATGGGATGGGGGCGTTGATAGGGGAGTAGAGAGGACGCAGATGCAGATCTCAAAGTCTATGGTTCGCTTGTACCATCATCAGTAGAATTTGCTGGGTAAATATGCTGTAAGGAACAAAACAACCTCACGACTATTACAAAGAATTTTTACAATTGTCGATAATTTTTTTTAGGAGAAACTCCTCCAGGCCAAAGTGGAATAACTTTCCGTACTCCTGGGTCTATGCACGATGGATGGTGAAAACACTGTACTCTCACTGTACTGACTGTACTCTATTGAAATTTACTTGTTTCGACATCAATTTTATTTAACAAATAAAAATCTGCATCGATTTTCAATTTTTTCTATTTCGATTTACATGGAACATTGGTTTCGGGCTCTCATCTCTTCATCTGCTCCTCACAATTACCTGACTTTGATTATGAAATTGAATACTGTCAAAATATTTGACAAAGAAGTCGCTGAATCTGCCTTAAAGAAATTGCAGGACATTTATAGTATTTAACTGAAGACTTGGTGAGTCTCTCTTTTTTCAGCAACGATGTTGATAACCAAACTAAAGAAAAAATGTTGATTGCACTTGAAAAGCCAAAAAACAAAAACAGGTAAAAACGCTTGAAGGCAAAGTATTAATGGATAAAATTGTAAGCATGAACTTAGATGACTTTGTAACAGAGAGATCAAATATGTATTTGAAGTGCTTGGAATAGATTGACATTCATGAAAGAAAATCACCAAGACACGTGGAGCATAGCAACTGAATACCAGGAATCATATATAATTGTTAATTCTATGAAAGTTGTAAATGATACAGCCGAAAGAGGGGTGAAACTCATTTCAGATTATGCAAAAGTTTTAACGAAAGATGAAACTCAATTGCGAATATATTTTGCAAACCGTGGAAGAACATCGACGTCATATTCCAGATATGCGGAAGTCTACAATTGTGAAGGCATTAATGAAAATAAACGGACAATCAACAAGTGAACATTCTGAAATCAAACATTGAATAAAATAGCACTTAATTTGAATAACATAATTAAAACTTTGTATTAGAAAAAAATTAAAAGGCTTTCTTTTCATTTTTTTAGAGATTTTTTTAAAAATATTGCTCCTCTGGTCGTTTTTTTCCTCTGTCTGTTTTTTCCCTTTCCCCTGGATCTCACCAACCATAAGTCCTTACCCCATATATTTATATTTTTTTTTGTGGTTTTGGTTTTTTTAATGTACATCTATAGTCCATTTTGCGGTTTGACCTCTCCGGGCCAAAATATAAAAATTTTTTTTTTTCCCTTTTGCTTATATTTTTAATATATTAATTAAAAACTATTTTTAAGGGGCGTAGAATTTGTATTTTTTTTTTTTTATTTTATTTAATTTATTTCCTTTCTCTTTTATTTATAAACACACAAAAGTGTGACAATATGTAAATATCTATTGCTTTACCGTAAAAAACAAAAAACGTTTTGGTTTCGCCTGGCCGCAGCGTAACCAAATACTAAAAATTATCTGAAATGGAAAATATTTTATATTTGAAAGAGATAAAATTTTAATTTTACCCTTAAATCTGAAAATTTCAAGCTCATTGAGCAACCTCTAAATATAAAAATATCTTAATAATATTTTGCAGAGATTATTTTTTATTGAAAAGGAACGCAATAACGGGTTGAGAGTCCAATTTTGAGCTCTTTGATTTTTTTGTCACCCTAGTGGACATTTAAGCTTTATACTGCTAGCTGAAAAGAGAAGGGTAAGGGGGGGCTTGAATTTCCTACGTATTGATGCATTTTCATTTAACACTTTCTTTTCATTTGGGCCTATTTCGGGAATGGACATTGTTTGCAGTATCAATAGCACGCACCATAGTCTGGCACTGATGTCAGGACAAACAGGACGAAGTTTTATAAACCAGACAGTCGAGAGAAATTCTTGGGCCCTGGGCAAAGTCGGATGCAATTTCAAAAAACATAATCCCACGTGTTTGGCTTGGTAGCCCCACTCCTCGATAATCTCGGGGGTCCCGTAGCAGTAATGCACCACCCTCCCTCAATTAAGGTATGTATACTAGGCTTTAGGATTGAAGGGTCAATATCAGTCATATGATATTACAAAAGGTACAAGTTTAAGATATCTAGAACAATGAACTTCTTCTTTTCAGTTGAAAAATTTAACTGTATAATTGTGGACTTTTTTTTTTTTTTTTTTTTTTTTTTTTTTTTTTTTTTTTTTTTTTTTTTTTTTTTTTTTTTTTTTTTTTTTTTTTTTTTTTTTTTTTTTTTTTTTTTTTTTTTTTTTTTTTTTTTTTTTTTTTTTTTTTTTTTTTTTTTTTTTTTTTTTTTTCCCCCCACAAAAAATTATGGAAGTCTTATAACAAACTCTTTTAATAGAATAACGAAATTGACAACTTGTCAGTTTATTTTGTTCGAATATCTGATTTAAATTTTTATAACCACAAAAAAATAAAATACACAGGAAACGCATCGCTATTTAAAAAAAAAAAGACCTCTACTAATGACTACAAAATGACGCTATTTTTGTTATTTTCTTTTTAATAGTGTAGCCGCTAAATGTTGAATCACATTTGAATAATACACACATAAGATCTGTAATTGGAAAATAATAATTTTAAATTGACAATGAGCATTTTGTGTCATTTGAATTTTGTGGTTAAGATCATGTTGAGAGATAGAAGTCACATACAATGTATACGTTCAGAGATAGGAGTCACTTAAAATGTACATGTTCAGAGATATGAGTCAATGCATATTTTGATTTTTAAACTTTAATTAACGTTGAAAATGAAACGTCATTTACAGTAAATATTAATATATCTATTTACAGTAAATATTAATATATCTATACAAATATATTAAAAAAATTGTAATAGAAAATATTAGAACTAAACAATGAGTTTGCCAGACTAAATAATATTATTATAGTTAAATAATAGCGATTTGGGTTCTGCGTTAAATCGAAAGTAAAGAATTCATACAAAAGTATTCCAGTTTAAAATTCAATCATGAAAAAATCGGATCTGCCCAAAACCAAATATAACCTAGCCTACCGATCAAGCCTAAAGGATATAACTCTATGCAAAGTTTTTCAGGGTACAGCTAGTAATTAAATATTAAGATTAATGAAAATAAAATATTGATACATTTGTAGCTTTTTAAACTTTGTATCAAACAGTTATAGCCAGCTGTGGAGATAAAGTGAAAAACTCTTCTGCTATTATAACCCGGCATATGGGGGGTGGGGGGTTGTGTGGCTAGTACAACCCTCAGCCCGCCTTTACTTCCCGAACTAACGTCAGACACCCATTTGAAGCTGGATGGACTTGTGGGACTTCAAACAACCTTTACCAGGACCTGGAAAAATTCCATTAGTTCTCACCGAAGATCGAACCCTCGACTCACTAGTCGATGAGTTTCCCCACCTCCGTATCAAAAATAAGTGTTCTTTTAATTACGATGCACCTTCAAATGCATCATAAAAAGGAAACTAAAAAAAATGAAATGAAAAATCAAACAGCTTCCCACCAAAACAAATCATTCCGTATGTTTCCAAAATTATTTGTGTCTATTGAACTGTCCAGTCATACCATCCAACAGACGGCACACATCAGCATTAGTCAACAGTCCAACTCAATGTTTCTCTCCACCTGTTTTAGTTGTTTGCTGGAAGTAATGGTAACTTAAATACGTGTCTTGGGAGCAAAGACTACGCATCAAGATACAATTGATCACTGACGTGACTCACAACACTGCGGGTCCCGCCCTTCCTTAGTCCCCTACCCCCGTCCTCTCTACTCCCCGATCAACGCCCCCATGCCATCCTCCCCTGGTTCCCAATATACCAAGCCCCTCCCCCCCTCCCCTACGTTTCCTCGACGATATAAGGGAAGTAATCTGAATAGTCTTTTGAACTCGTGTGGCGGCTAAATGTTTGAAACTTAATCACAGACAGGGCACGAAGTCACTTAAGGAAAAGTTTTTAATGGCTTGTTTCCATTTTGTTATTAATGGATGAATTAATGGATGATCTGTTGAAGGCGATTTCAAGGTCGGCGTTATGATGTAGTGAGTGGCCAAACTGGGCTGGGATTCGATCTACATGTGAAGAGAAATAAGATGTTTACCTGGGAAATGATGTTTTTTTTTTTTTTTTTTTTTTTTTTTTTTTTTTTTTTTTTTTTTTTTTTTTTTTTTTTTTTTTTTTTTTTTTTTTTTTTTTTTTTTTTTTTTTTTTTTTTTTTTTTTTTTTTTTTTTTTTTTTTTTTTTTTTTTTTTTTTTTTTTTTTTTTTTTTTTTTTTTTTTTTTTTTTTTTTTTTTTTTTTTTTTTTTTTTTTTTTTTTTTTTTTTTTTTTTTTTTTTTTTTTTTTTTTTTTTTTTTTTTTTTTTTTTTTTTTTTTTTTTTTTTTTTTTTTTTTTTTTTTTTTTTTTTTTTTTTTTTTTTTTTTTTTTTTTTTTTTTTTTTTTTTTTTTTTTTTTTTTTTTTTTTTTTTTTTTTTTTTTTTTTTTTTTTTTTTTTTTTTTTTTTTTTTTTTTTTTTTTTTTTTTTTTTTTTTTTTTTTTTTTTTTTTCAGGTTCGATCCCCATTGAGAGTAAAGGAATTTTATTCAGGTCCTGGTGAAAAATATTTTCCGTCTTAAGTCTGTCAGTTGTGGATAGAAAGTAAGAATTCTGTTTCATGTTTAAATATTTACGACTTCTTGTAAGCGTCACGATTCGATAAATGTTTTATTTTTAAAATCTATAATTTTGAATTGTTTCTGTAGTTTTAGATATGAGATGTAAAAGTCTAAAACATTTACATTGATGATAACCTACAAGTATATGTATGGTCTATGGTCTAGTCAAAGGTTCTCGCAGTGTGTAGTAAGTTAAAGAATATTGGCTTCTTCTCTTCTTATTGTTTTAATGTGTTCACATACAAGGATACAATCAGTTTATCTTAAACATTTTATATGCCATGGGGGCAAGGGATTAAAAAAACAAGCAATTTAAGTCTTTTCCGTTTCGGACAAAGGACATTTTAGAGCATTTTCGTGTACGCAGTGGCTACGTATGGGTTTTGATAAATAGAGAGGGAAGTAATCATGTTGAATAACTGTTACAAAAATAAATAATGATTACGCCCCTTTGATTAGCTTTTATTATGTATATTTAAAATATAAGCAAAAACGGTACCTAAGAAACTCTTATATTTAGCCCTGAGAGGTGCTATAGCAAAATGAACTTTTGATGTACACTTGGCTGGCCAAGACCTACAAAATTATATGTACATCATGGGTCTAGGATTTATGGTTGTTGAGATCTAGGGTGATGACGGACAGACAGACAGAGAGACAAAACGGGGACAATAGAGCATTTTTTTCTAAAATGCTCTAAAAACCAACAATTGCAAATACTGTCTGTGAAAGAAAAGATAACAAGTAGCCGTGTTAGATGTCGTGTGGACAGTGGCTAACTAGAGGACAGGCCAGTTTAATGTGTGGGAGACAAAGGTGGAAAAAATCGATTTAAAAAAAAAAAATTACAAGTGAGTGAAAAAATTGTAAGTAAATAAGAAAGTGGAAAAATGTAAAGGGCAGACAACTGAATGGAAAAATTTAGAGAGGCAGACAACTGAAAGGGGGGAGCATCCATGACAGCTAAAAAGAGAAGAATACGAAAAGGGGGAGATAAATCTGAGAGTATGAATGATGAGCAATGCGTAACTTGGTGGAATTTAAAAGAAGTGTATATCACAATCTGGAGTACCTGATGGAAAATATAGAGAACACACACTCGTGCATTAACTGTGTATTATATCTACAATATCCGTTACAACATAAACAATGGATGGCTGCATTACATATGTACAGAGTTATAACGAGAAAGAACAAATAATAATCGTGTACTTATTGTGGATACTATGCACGCTCAATGTTATACTTTAGAGAATAAGCAATGAATAAAAAAGGAAGAATACAAAAAAAGAGTATTGATCGTATATTGATGTACTTATATATGTTGCAGAGAAATTATCTCCTTGGAAATACAGATTGATTATGACCCCCATCC
Organism: Bulinus truncatus; assembly: GCA_021962125.1. Classification (NCBI taxonomy): domain Eukaryota; kingdom Metazoa; phylum Mollusca; class Gastropoda; family Planorbidae; genus Bulinus; species Bulinus truncatus. Next base: position 8,296,256 of record JAGDYQ010000027.1, on the reverse strand, counting down.
CGACTAGATATGAGCAATGAGCAATATACAGTATAGCGACACCACTAAATGACTGACTAATTACAAGACACAACTATATGACTGACTAATTACAAGACACAACTATATGACTGACTAATTACAAGACACAACTATATGACTGACTAATTACAAGACACAACTATATGACTGACTAATTACAAGACACAACTATATGACTGACTAATTACAAGACACCACTTAATGACTGACTAATTACAAGACACAACTATATGACTGACTAATTACAAGACACCACTAAATGACTGTTTAATTACAAGACACAACTATATGTCTGACTAATTAAAAGACACCACTAAACGACTGACTAATTGCAAGACACCACTGTATGACTGACTAATTGCAAGATACCATTGTATGAATGACTAATTACAAGACACCACTAAATGACTGACGTATAACAAGACACCACTATATAACTGACTAATTGCAATGGAAAGGATGAGATTTCAAAATAAAATTAAATGTATCGTAAGTCAACACACTAATTACAAAAATTCTTAAATTAACACACACAAAAAGTTCTCTATTCATAATAAATGAATCCAGTAAATGAAAAACATAAGTGCACTCTACCTTACGCCAGAATTTACTACAAGACCCGTTTATGGTCTAAGCCCCAGGACAGGAGGTTGTTGTGTAATCTTCATACAAATTAACATACTCATGACAAGAGGCAGTTATGCAATCTTCATACAGTGGAAAATAAACATATATGCAACAATGTCTTGAAACATACCGTTTAGTATGTAGAAATTATTTTTTGTCAACATGGAATCATTTAGAATAAATAATCAAAATGTCCGGCTGAAGGTCATTTTAGAGAAATCAACATTCGTTCCTGTATGTATGTCGGACATTGTGGAGATACAGATGAGAATGCAGATGATCAATTAGAAAAAGGAAATTTTATTTCAAGGGCTAATTTGTTTTTTTTTTCAGTCTGGGTTTTTTCAAACCATTACAGAGAATAATTCATAAACTGGTGCTGATTGGCTGAATACAAGAGCCATACAAATGTTTAACACACTTTCAATCTCTGTAAATAAAATTAAATATGTATGTAACTATTTGTAACTAATATCCCATGTGTGTATACATCTTTCTGTATGTTATTCTGTAAGTTTGTCTTCTTGAACATATTTATCTGTTTCTGTATTGTTGTTTTTATCCACTAGCTGCAAGTACCCGGCTTTGCCCGGATTTAAAATAAGGTTTTCTGTTTACCTTCTGTTTTCTCCCTACCCCCACTCTCTCTCCCTCCCTCTCTCCCACCCTCCATCTCTCTTCCTGTCTCTCCCTCCCTCCCCCTTCTCTCCCTCCCGACCCCTCTCTCCCTCCCTCCCTCTCCCATCTCCCTCCTTCTCTTCCCCTCCCTCTTCCTCCCTCCCTACCCTCTCTCTTTCTCTTTATCTCTCTATCCCTCTCTCTCCCACCCTCCCTCTCTCCCTCCCTCCACCTCTCTCACTACATACCCCCTCTCTCCACCTTCCTCTCTCCCCTTCCTCCCCCTCCCTCCCCCTCCCTCCCTCTCTCCCCTTCACCCTCCCTCTCTCTCTCCCTCCCTTCCCCACTCTCTCCCTCCCTCTCTCCCTCCCTACCCCCTCTCTCCCTCAATCCCTTTCTCTTTATCTCCCTACCTTTCTCTATCCCTCCCTCTCTCTCCCTCCCTCCCTCCTTCCCTCTCCTCTCCCTCCCTCCTTGCCCCCTCTCTCTCTTTAACTATCTCTTTCCCTCCCTTTCTCTCTCTGTACAATTTCTGGATCTTGAGTTTACTTACCGCTTTTGTTTAGTAAAGTTTTCTCTAAAATGTTGTGTTCCGTGTACCAAAAGTAAAAAAAAAAACTACTTTATTATGCACAAAGGCAAGTTGGTGTGGCACGATACAGCACCAATAAAAAAAAATGTATCATCGGGCAATGACGTCACAGAGGATTTTTATTTATAGCGATGGCTTTCACATACCGTGATTACTTAATATAGTAAAATACTAAAATAATTAATTACAATATAACTACCCATTGAGATTGAACGAAACCTGTTTCATGACCTTCCCCATGTAATTATGTGTACGTGTACCAAATTTCACGTTAATTGGTTGTCTGGATCTTGAGTTTTAAGGGAACAGACAGACAGACAAACAGCAAATGCGTCTTATAAGTATAGAGATTTCCCCCCCCCCCCAGATATATCCTCTGTTTGAACAACATTATTTACATGTATTTATTAAAAAAAAAATTAACGTTTTTTGCGTTTTTCTATTTTATAAAATTTATAACAAATGTAGCTATTACAGCCAGAGCCTAGCTTGATGTGCAAAAAGCATTTAACAGCGCACTTTCGGCGCCTCTTCCTAGCTCGGCGCCCTGTGGGGCCCCACAATCCGCAGTACCCTCCCTATACAATCCACAGTACCCTCCCTACACAATCCGCACTAGTCTTCCTACACAATCCGCAGTACTCTCCCTACAGAATCCACACTAGTCTTCCTACACTATCCGCAGTACTCTCCCTACACAATCCGTAGTACTCTCCCTACACAATCCGCACTAGTCTTCCTACACAATCCGCAGTACTCTCCCTACACAATCCGCAGTACTCTCCCTATACAATCCGCAGTACTCTCCCTACACAATCCGCAGTACTCTCACTACACAATCCGCACTAGTCTTCCTACACAATCCGCGGTACTCTCCCTAAACAATCCGCACTAGTCTTCCTACACAATCCGCAGTACTCTCCCTATACAATCCGCAGTACTCTCCCTACACAATCCGCGGTACTCTCCCTACACAATCCGCAGTACTCTCCCTACACAATCCGCGGTACTCTCCCTACACAATCCGCGGTACTCTCCCTACACAATCCGCGGTACTCTCCCTACACAATCCGCGGTACTCTCCCTACACAATCCGTAGTACTCTCCCTACACAATCCGCAGTACTCTCCCTACACAATCCGCGGTACTCTCCCTACACAATCCGCGGTACTCTCCCTACACAATCCGCGGTACTCTCCCTACACAATCCGCAGTACTCTCCCTACACAATCCGCAGTACTCTCCCTACACAATCCGCGGTACTCTCCCTACACAATCCGCGGTACTCTCCCTACACAATCCGCAGTACTCTCCCTACACAATCCGTAGTACTCTCCCTACACAATCCGCAGTACTCTCCCTACACAATCCGCAGTACTCTCCCTACACAATCCGCAGTACTCTCCCTGCACAATCCGCACTAGTCTTCCTACACAATCCGCAGTACTCTCCCTACACAATCCGCGGTACTCTCCCTACACAATCCGCAGTACTCTCCCTACACAATCCGCGGTACTCTCCCTACACAATCCGCGGTACCCTCCCTACACAATCCGCAGTACTCTCCCTACACAATCCGTAGTACTCTCCCTACACAATCCGCAGTACTCTCCCTACACAATCCGCAGTACTCTCCCTACACAATCCGCAGTACTCTCCCTACACAATCCGCACTAGTCTTCCTACACAATCCGCAGTACTCTCCCTACACAATCCGCAGTACCCTCCTTTCACAATCCGCAGTACTCTCATTACGCCACTGCTAAGAGCAACAGGTAGCTTTTCCCAAATTAATCCTAATATTTTATTTCATTATAACTGTATACATTATAGAGCAAAGTTAGTACATTTATCGGTGATTTTGGGTTGCGGTAGAATGTGATAAGAAAAGAGAAGATATAGGTCATTGTAAGGAGATACATAAGTCATGAATATTTTATGAGTTAAAAATTAAGCTAGTCAATCATTTATAAGTTAAGTACATAGATTGTAATGTGTTTTTTTTACTGAAGACGCTAGATAGTTATTCAAAAATGCAATAAAAATGGCGCACATACAGCATTATAACAGTAACGAACTTAGGTGGTTGTTACATGGGCCACCGACCTACACGTGACTAAGGCCGGCGAAGTTAATCGTTAAGCTAAGGCTGCCCCAAACTCGACTTTTGACTGACCACTGTGTCTCCGTTTGTTTTTGTTCATTCCCTAAACGTGACTTTGGGAAAACCCGCTATACAAATTGAACAACACTCCAGGCACAATCACCAATCATTATCCATATGCACAATATCCTGAGACAATTTAAAAATAGTTGTTAAAATTGTAACAAGGGAATAGGGCCAGACAACAAGCATCGTAGTTGTCTGTTAAAAAGTGATTAACAATTGGAGCTAAATTGACCGACGGATCCAGTAATGGTATTCACTTGGTCAGATTAACCTATGCTATATTTAAACTTGCTGGTGGACAGCAACCAGCAAAAAATGCGGGGGGGGGCTCACATATAGAAAAAAAAATGCTGGGGGGGCCTCACATATAGAAAAAGACAGTTTGATAGTCTTTTTAGTAACTTTATATAGTAAAATATGTATTGATGATTTGGTCTGTAGAAACATTAATCAATGCCATCAATTTAGAACCCTGTCCCCCCCCCCGGTTGCGCCACTGCTGGTGGATGAGTTGATTTCCAGAATATTTAAATATAGAAGTGCCATTGTGAAACGGAGAGTAGGATGTAAATAAACAAAGCCTTCAGGCGTACTGACAATCAGAGGAGATAGATCAGTAAATAGATCAGGAGATAGATCAGTGCAATGGCCATGGAGGCTCCACGGGAAATATAGCTGGGACTTAAGCTATGACCTGAAATATCCTTTGGTCCTCACCGGAGATCGAAATAGACGTGAGAACATTTCGTAATGCCGGTATCGATAGTTGAGTTGCCCCACTACGGGCACTTTGATTGTGAGCATCAACGACTCCAGCTATGTATGTCCTCCCCGTGGTGTCTCTGTGATCATTGCACTCTTGGCTGGGGTGTGGATGTACATAGGGCACCACTGTAACGAATACGTGCAAGACTTATGGTTTATATGGGGACTGTTGCCCTCATGCGTTTGGTTATCTGTATAAGAGAAGTGCACGATTATGTCAGGGAGGCGTTTAATGTACCAACTGTAGTTAGTTGGTATATCTGACTAGAACACTCTCATATAAATAAAGTAGAACTGCTGCACTTCATGGTTCATATACTAATTAATAACAAAACGCAATATGAAAAAATGATAAAATAAATATCCAATTAGGTAATCCACATCCACATAATAATCCAATAGTACAGAAATAAAGTATCACTATTTCGTTAAACCAATAATGATTCTCACTCTCTTAACATCACACTAATATCACTCTATTTTATTACTCTCCTTATGACACTCACCTCTTTGACTTACAAACTGCAGCCTATATATCTGTTTTTATAACAGCTCGAACTCACTACAAATAGCTACATCAGATCAAATTATCAATCATATATTTCTATGAGTACAACTCACTGACTCTAGACGTGTCCAGACTTCGACCTCATTTCGATGACCGATAGCTTGACCCCGACAAACGCATACACACACACACATGAGCGTAACACAACCAACCACACTATGACAAGTACTAAAATGAATGGCCTATATAACTCTTAATCGACGGCAGGTTTTTGGCCATTTTTCATTACCAAACAGGTGTCCTTACATTTTGGACTATATTGTCTGTTTCCTTTATAGCCCATATATGTGTAATATATCATTTTTTTTTCTACTTTGAATAGGCTTTAAAACTGTGCAGTTTATTTTTTTGTGAAAATGAGACTTGATAATGTTTAAAAAAAAAGAATTAATAATTTTTTTTAAAGTGTACAAATACCAATAAGACAAAAAATAAGTATTAAAAACAATCACATTTTTTCAGACATTTTATTTATCTACATTCATTTTTAAAAGGAAATATTTAGTTTTCAATCAATTTCTTCAAAAAATAAATGTATGGTGATTGTTTTTCAAATATGCATATTTTCCCTCATAATTCATATAAAATGGTATATTGAAATTTTTTTCTTTCCCTAAATATTTTTTTCTCAGTATATATTAAATATATCATTCTTTTGATAATTAAACGGTAGTTTAATTAAATCAATATTTAATCATAATATTTAGCTATTTTATTAGAATTATCAATGAATTAAAATCCATAAGACAAAGTAATAATCAGGTTTCAATGCAAAAAAGAAAAAAAAGATATATAATTAGTTAAAATGTTTGGTTTACATAAACTACTAGAGTAGAAGTCCATTAGTCCGGCATCCAACAGTCCAGAATGCCCGATAGTCCGGCACCACTCCAGAAAATTGTAAAAATTTTGATTTTCTCCAAAAGTGTGTCTTTAAAGCAAATAAAAACACTCGAGAGCTATTCGGAAGTTTTCGGGATAGTTCTGGATCATCCGGAAACAAAAGAAAAGGAAAAAATCAGCTGGGCAGAAGCTGCAGAATCACTAAATAAGTTTATCTCTTTTGCTGAGGCTAGTACTACCTACAGTGCTTCAGAAATTATTGATTTCCATATCTTTAGAAATAAATTTTATACTATACGCCAAAAGTCAAGAAACAAAAAGACATTCGTGACTTTTTTAAATCTAAGTGAAATATGTTTTACAGTACGTGTACAAACATTATATGAAATGTAAAGTAAACTTTGTTGTATGTATTTGTAGTTTAATTATTAACCTAATTGTTTATCTAATTACCGCCCGATAGACCGGAATTTTCGATAGTACGGCACCGAGCCGGTCCCAAACGTGCCGGATTATCGGACTTCTACTGTATAATTCTGGATCAAAAATCTAAATGTGAAAACAAGGCATTTAGAAATGATTTATTTAAAAGTAAATTTTATTAACTAATTTTCATCAAAAGATAATTCCGAACTAAATCCACACAACACTCTTTTCCACTCTTCTTGATACATTGACTCTTTCATCTGCACTTATAGCTTTCAGATCTTTCTCTACATCAATGACCCAACTGTTTCTTGATATCACAAATTGTTTCTTGGTATTCTGAATATGTATAGGGAGAAAAATAATAAAATTTAATTTAAATTATCTTGTGATACTGTGACAAACAATTTCTATCTTTGCACAAAAACATATCACACACACTACACTTGATATTTGTCCTTCTCAAAACCTTGTCATTTGAATGTGTAAAGTCCCTGTAAGGATGAGATGAAATCCCTTAGATCCTATAAACCACTAATGGGACGGTTTTATGGTGCCCTTCTTTCATCCCCACCATAGCCGATAGTGCAATGGCCATGGAGGCACCACGGGAGATATATCGGGAACTTGAGCCAAGACCTGAAAAATTTCCTTGGTCCTCACCGGAGATCGAACCAGGTACCTTCAGATCGACAGTCGAGCGCGTTACCGCACGACCATCCGTCCCCTTTGTCATTTGAATAGCACAATCTACATTTACTAGGGTTATTTACTATTATTGGGTCTATTTCATGTTTAATAAAAGGGTAGCCTTAGTCGCAAGAGTTACTGGAGCACTTTCTGAAATGTTACCAAATTCTCTAATGAGTTCTTCAGAAAAATGTAATTTTCCATAATTATTAGGTCTGTGTGACTCTAAGATTAATCTATAGAAATATTTTCATATGGTTAAAACAATGTCATGCATTTCATTTTTATGTGTGTCAGTAGTGTTCTTACTTAACATAATTTGTCATTAGGGTTTTCATTTTCAGGATTTGTAACTTTTAAGAAACTCAGAATAGCTTTAAATCTGTCAAAAGACATAAATGCACAAGCCCAGAATCCATTATAAAGAAACTTTTTACTCCAAAATCTGTCAATACTAGAGGTTTTAACTATCCCTGCATACATTATCAGCCCACAAAAGCTATAAAATTATGTGAGTTACTATATCCAGTGTGAGGTATGGTTTGAAGAACCATTAGTATACTGACTTATGTGAGTTACTGTATCCAGAGTGAAGTATAGTTTGAAGAACCATTAGTATACTGGCTTATGTGAGTTACTATATTCTGTGTGAAGTAAAGTTTGAAGAACCATTAGTATGCTGGCCTATGTGAGTTACTATATCCAGTGTGAAGTATAGTTTGAAGAACCATTAGTATACTGGCTTATGTGAGTTACTATATCCAGTGTGAAGTATAGTTTGAAGAACCATTAGTATACTGGCTTATGTGAGTTCCTACATCCAGTGTGAGGTAAAGTTTGAAGAACCATTAGTATACTGGCTTATGTGAGTTACTATATCCAGTGTGAGGTATTGTTTGAAGAACCATTAGTATACTGGCTTATGTGAGTTACTATAATCTGTGTGAGTTATAGTTTGAAGAACCATTAGTATACTGGCTTATGTGAGTTACTATATCCAGTGTGAGGTATGGTTTGAAGAACCATTAGTATACTGGCTTATGTGAGTTACTATATCCAGTTTTAGGTAAAGTTTGAAGAACCATTAGTATACTGGCTTATGTGAGTTACTATATCCAGTGTGAGGTATGGTTTGAAGAACCATTAGTATACTGGCTTATGTGAGTTACTATATCCAGTGTGAGTTATAGTTTGAAGAACCATTAGTATACTGGCTTATGTGAGTTACTATATCCAGTGTGAGTTATAGTTTGAAGAACCATTAGTATACTGGCTTATGTGAGTTACTATATCCAGAGTGAAGTATAGTAAGAAGAACCATCAGTATACTGGCTTATGTGAATTACTATATCCAGTGTGAAGTATAGTTAGAAGAACCATTAGTATACTGGCTTATGTGAGTTACTATATCCAGTGTGAGTTATAGTTTGAAGAACCATTAGTATACTGGCTTATGTGAGTTACTATATCCAGTGTGAAGTATAGTTTGAAGAACCATTAGTGTACTGGCTTATGTGAGTTACTATATTCAGTTTGAGGTAAAGTTTGAAGAACCATTAGTATACTGGCTTATGTGAGTTACTATATCCAGTGTGAGGTATGGTTTGAAGAACCATTAGTATACTGGCTTATGTGAGTTACTATATCCAGTGTGAGTTATAGTTTGAAGAACCATTAGTATACTGGCTTATGTGAGTTAGTATATCCAGTGTGAAGTATAGTTTGAAGAACCATTAGTATACTGGCTTATGTGAGTAACTATATTCTGTGTGAGGTATGGTTTGAAGAACCATTAGTATACTGGCTTATGTGAGTTACTATATCCAGTGTGAAGTATAGTTTGAAGAACCATTAGTGTACTGGCTTATGTGAGTTACTATATCCAGTTTGAGGTAAAGTTTGAAGAACCATTAGTATACTGGCTTATGTGAGTTACTATATCCAGTGTGAGGTATTGTTTGAAGAACCATTAGTATACTTGCTTATGTGAGTTACTATATCCAGTGTGAGTTATAGTTTGAAGAACCATTAGTATACTGGCTTATGTGAGTTACTGTATCCAGTGTGAAGTATAGTTTGAAGAACCATTAGTATACTGGCTTATGTGAGTTACTATATCCAGTGTGAGGTATGGTTTGAAGAACCATTAGTATACTGGCTTATGTGAGTTACTATATCCAGTGTGAGTTATAGTTTGAAGAACCATTAGTATACTGGCTTATGTGAGTTAGTATATCCAGTGTGAAGTATAGTTTGAAGAACCATTAGTATACTGGCTTATGTGAGTTACTATATTCTGTGTGAAGTAAAGTTTGAAGAACCATTAGTATACTGGCCTATGTGAGTTACTATATCCAGTGTGAAGTATAGTTTGAAGAACCATTAGTATACTGGCTTATGTGAGTTACTATATCCAGAGTGAAGTATAGTTTGAAGAACCATTAGTGTACTGGCTTATGTGAGTTACTATATCCAGAGTAAAGTATAGTTTGAAGAACCATTAGTGTACTGGCTTATGTGAGTTACTATATCCAGTGTGAAGTATAGTTTGAAGAACCATTAGTATACTGGCCTATGTGAGTTACTATATCCAGTGTGAAGTATAGTTTGAAGAACCATTAGTATACTGGCCTATGTGAGTTACTATATCCAGAGTGAAGTATAGTTTGAAGAACCATTAGTGTACTGGCTTATGTGAGTTACTATATACAGAGTGAAGTATAGTTTGAAGAACCATTAGTGTACTGGCTTATGTGAGTTACTATATCCAGTGTGGGTTATAGTTTGAAGAACCATTAGTATACTGGCTTATGTGAGTTACTATATCCAGTGTGAAGTATAGTTTGAAGAACCATTAGTGTACTGGCTTATGTGAGTTACTATATCCAGTTTGAGGTAAAGTTTGAAGAACCATTAGTATACTGGCTTATGTGAGTTACTATATCCAGTGTGAGGTATTGTTTGAAGAACCATTAGTATACTGGCTTATGTGAGTTACTATATCCAGTGTGAGGTATGGTTTGAAGAACCATTAGCATACTGGTTTATGTGAGTTACTATATTCAGTTTGAGGTAAAGTTTGAAGAACCATTAGTATACTGGCTTATGTGAGTTACTATATCCAGTGTGAGGTATGGTTTGAAGAACCATTAGTATACTGGCTTATGTGAGTTACTATATCCAGTTTGAGGTAAAGTTTGAAGAACCATTAGTATACTGGTTATGTGAGTTACTATATCCAGTGTGAGTTATAGTTTGAAGAACCATTAGTATACTGGCTTATGTGAGTTACTGTATCCAGTGTGAAGTATAGTTTGAAGAACCATTAGTATACTGGCTTATGTGAGTTACTATATCCAGTGTGAGGTATGGTTTGAAGAACCATTAGTATACTGGCTTATGTGAGTTACTATATCCAGTGTGAGTTATAGTTTGAAGAACCATTAGTATACTGGCTTATGTGAGTTACTATATCCAGTGTGAGTTATAGTTTGAAGAACCATTAGTATACTGGCTTATGTGAGTTACTATATTCTGTGTGAAGTAAAGTTTGAAGAACCATTAGTATACTGGCTTATGTGAGTTACTATATTCTGTGTGAAGTAAAGTTTGAAGAACCATTAGTATACTGGCCTATGTGAGTTACTATATCCAGTGTGAAGTATAGTTTGAAGAACCATTAGTATACTGGCTTATGTGAGTTACTATATCCAGAGTGAAGTATAGTTTGAAGAACCATTAGTGTACTGGCTTATGTGAGTTACTGTATCCAGGGTGAAGTAAAGTTTGAAGAACCATTAGTATACTGGCCTATGTGAGTTACTATATCCAGGGTGAAGTATAGTTTGAAGAACCATTAGTATACTGGCCTATGTGAATTACTATATCCAGGGTGAAGTATAGTTTAAAGAACCATTAGTGTACTGGCTTATGTGAGTTACTATATCCAGTGTGAGGTATGGTTTGAAGAACCATTAGTATACTGGCTTATGTGAGTTACTATATCCAGTTTTAGGTAAAGTTTGAAGAACCATTAGTATACTGGCTTATGTGAGTTACTATATCCAGTGTGAGGTATGGTTTGAAGAACCATTAGTATACTGGCTTATGTGAGTTACTATATCCAGTGTGAGTTATAGTTTGAAGAACCATTAGTATACTGGCTTATGTGAGTTACTATATCCAGTGTGAGTTATAGTTTGAAGAACCATTAGTATACTGGCTTATGTGAGTTACTATATCCAGAGTGAAGTATAGTAAGAAGAACCATCAGTATACTGGCTTATGTGAATTACTATATCCAGTGTGAAGTATAGTTAGAAGAACCATTAGTATACTGGCTTATGTGAGTTACTATATCCAGTGTGAAGTATAGTTTGAAGAACCATTAGTGTACTGGCTTATGTGAGTTACTATATTCTGTGTGAAGTAAAGTTTGAAGAACCATTAGTATACTGGCCTATGTGAGTTACTATATCCAGTGTGAGGTATTGTTTGAATAACCATTAGCATACTGGCTTATGTGAGTTACTATATCCAGTGTGAGTTATAGTTTGAAGAACCATTAGTATACTGGCTTATGTGAGTTACTGTATCCAGTGTGAAGTATGGTTTGAAGAACCATTAGTATACTGGCTTATGTGAGTTACTATATTCTGTGTGAAGTAAAGTTTGAAGAACCATTAGTATACTGGCCTATGTGAGTTACTATATCCAGTGTGAAGTATAGTTTGAAGAACCATTAGTATACTGGCCTATGTGAGTTACTATATCCAGTGTGAGGTAAAGTTTGAAGAACCATTAGTATACTGGCTTATGTGAGTTACTATATCCAGGGTGAAGTATAGTTTGAAGAACCATTAGTGTACTGGCTTTTGTGAGTTACTATATCCAGTGTGAGGTATGGTTTGAAGAACCATTAGTATACTGGCTTATGTGAGTTACTATATCCAGTGTGAGTTATAGTTTGAAGAACCATTAGTATACTGGCTTATGTGAGTTACTATATTCTGTGTGAAGTAAAGTTTGAAGAACCATTAGTATACTGGCTTATGTGAGTTACTATATTCTGTGTGAAGTAAAGTTTGAAGAACCATTAGTATACTGGCCTATGTGAGTTACTATATCCAGTGTGAAGTATAGTTTGAAGAACCATTAGTATACTGGCTTATGTGAGTTACTATATCCAGAGTGAAGTATAGTTTGAAGAACCATTAGTGTACTGGCTTATGTGAGTTACTGTATCCAGGGTGAAGTAAAGTTTGAAGAACCATTAGTATACTGGCCTATGTGAGTTACTATATCCAGGGTGAAGTATAGTTTGAAGAACCATTAGTATACTGGCCTATGTGAATTACTATATCCAGGGTGAAGTATAGTTTGAAGAACCATTAGTGTACTGGCTTATGTGAGTTACTATATCCAGTGTGAGGTATGGTTTGAAGAACCATTAGTATACTGGCTTATGTGAGTTACTATATCCAGTTTTAGGTAAAGTTTGAAGAACCATTAGTATACTGGCTTATGTGAGTTACTATATCCAGTGTGAGGTATGGTTTGAAGAACCATTAGTATACTGGCTTATGTGAGTTACTATATCCAGTGTGAGTTATAGTTTGAAGAACCATTAGTATACTGGCTTATGTGAGATACTATATCCAGTGTGAGTTATAGTTTGAAGAACCATTAGTATACTGGCTTATGTGAGTTACTATATCCAGAGTGAAGTATAGTAAGAAGAACCATCAGTATACTGGCTTATGTGAATTACTATATCCAGTGTGAAGTATAGTTAGAAGAACCATTAGTATACTGGCTTATGTGAGTTACTATATCCAGTGTGAAGTATAGTTTGAAGAACCATTAGTGTACTGGCTTATGTGAGTTACTATATTCTGTGTGAAGTAAAGTTTGAAGAACCATTAGTATACTGGCCTATGTGAGTTACTATATCCAGTGTGAGGTATTGTTTGAATAACCATTAGCATACTGGCTTATGTGAGTTACTATATCCAGTGTGAGTTATAGTTTGAAGAACCATTAGTATACTGGCTTATGTGAGTTACTGTATCCAGTGTGAAGTATGGTTTGAAGAACCATTAGTATACTGGCTTATGTGAGTTACTATATTCTGTGTGAAGTAAAGTTTGAAGAACCATTAGTATACTGGCCTATGTGAGTTACTATATCCAGTGTGAAGTATAGTTTGAAGAACCATTAGTATACTGGCCTATGTGAGTTACTATATCCAGTGTGAGGTAAAGTTTGAAGAACCATTAGTATACTGGCTTATGTGAGTTACTATATCCAGGGTGAAGTATAGTTTGAAGAACCATTAGTGTACTGGCTTTTGTGAGTTACTATATCCAGTGTGAGGTATGGTTTGAAGAACCATTAGTATACTGGCTTATGTGAGTTACTATATCCAGTTTGAGGTAAAGTTTGAAGAACCATTAGTATACTTGCTTATGTGAGTTACTATATCCAGTGTGAGGTATGGTTTGAAGAACCATTAGTATACTGGTTTAAGTGAGTTACTATATTCAGTTTGAGGTAAAGTTTGAAGAACCATTAGTATACTGGCTTATGTGAGTTACTATATCCAGTGTGAGGTATGGTTTGAAGAACCATTAGTATACTGGCTTATGTGAGTTACTATATTCAGTTTGAGGTAAAGTTTGAAGAACCATTAGTATACTGGCTTATGTGAGTTACTATATCCAGTGTGAGGTATGGTTTGAAGAACCATTAGTATACTGGCTTATGTGAGTTACTATATCCAGTGTGAGTTATAGTTTGAAGAACCATTAGTATACTGGCTTATGTGAGTTACTATATCCAGTGTGAAGTATAGTTTGAAGAACCATTAGTGTACTGGCTTATGTGAGTTACTATATTCAGTTTGAGGTAAAGTTTGAAGAACCATTAGTATACTGGCTTATGTGAGTTACTATATCCAGTGTGAGGTATGGTTTGAAGAACCATTAGTATACTGGCTTATGTGAGTTACTATATCCAGTGTGAGTTATAGTTTGAAGAACCATTAGTATACTGGCTTATGTGAGTTAGTATATCCAGTGTGAGGTATGGTTTGAAGAACCATTAGTATACTGGCTTATGTGAGTAACTATATTCTGTGTGAGGTATGGTTTGAAGAACCATTAGTATACTGGCTTATGTGAGTTACTATATCCAGTGTGAAGTATAGTTTGAAGAACCATTAGTGTACTGGCTTATGTGAGTTACTATATCCAGTTTGAGGTAAAGTTTGAAGAACCATTAGTATACTGGCTTATGTGAGTTACTATATCCAGTGTGAGGTATTGTTTGAAGAACCATTAGTATACTTGCTTATGTGAGTTACTATATCCAGTGTGAGTTATAGTTTGAAGAACCATTAGTATACTGGCTTATGTGAGTTACTGTATCCTGTGTGAAGTATAGTTTGAAGAACCATTAGTATACTGGCTTATGTGAGTTACTATATCCAGTGTGAGGTATGGTTTGAAGAACCATTAGTATACTGGCTTATGTGAGTTACTATATCCAGTGTGAGTTATAGTTTGAAGAACCATTAGTATACTGGCTTATGTGAGTTAGTATATCCAGTGTGAAGTATAGTTTGAAGAACCATTAGTATACTGGCTTATGTGAGTTACTATATTCTGTGTGAAGTAAAGTTTGAAGAACCATTAGTATACTGGCCTATGTGAGTTACTATATCCAGTGTGAAGTATAGTTTGAAGAACCATTAGTATACTGGCTTATGTGAGTTACTATATCCAGAGTGAAGTATAGTTTGAAGAACCATTAGTGTACTGGCTTATGTGAGTTACTATATCCAGAGTAAAGTATAGTTTGAAGAACCATTAGTGTACTGGCTTATGTGAGTTACTATATCCAGTGTGAAGTATAGTTTGAAGAACCATTAGTATACTGGCCTATGTGAGTTACTATATCCAGTGTGAGTTATAGTTTGAAGAACCATTAGTATACTGGCTTATGTGAGTTAGTATATCCAGTGTGAAGTATAGTTTGAAGAACCATTAGTATACTGGCTTATGTGAGTAACTATATTCTGTGTGAGGTATGGTTTGAAGAACCATTAGTATACTGGCTTATGTGAGTTACTATATCCAGTGTGAAGTATAGTTTGAAGAACCATTAGTGTACTGGCTTATGTGAGTTACTATATCCAGTTTGAGGTAAAGTTTGAAGAACCATTAGTATACTGGCTTATGTGAGTTACTATATCCAGTGTGAGGTATTGTTTGAAGAACCATTAGTATACTTGCTTATGTGAGTTACTATATCCAGTGTGAGTTATAGTTTGAAGAACCATTAGTATACTGGCTTATGTGAGTTACTGTATCCAGTGTGAAGTATAGTTTGAAGAACCATTAGTATACTGGCTTATGTGAGTTACTATATCCAGTGTGAGGTATGGTTTGAAGAACCATTAGTATACTGGCTTATGTGAGTTACTATATCCAGTGTGAGTTATAGTTTGAAGAACCATTAGTATACTGGCTTATGTGAGTTAGTATATCCAGTGTGAAGTATAGTTTGAAGAACCATTAGTATACTGGCTTATGTGAGTTACTATATTCTGTGTGAAGTAAAGTTTGAAGAACCATTAGTATACTGGCCTATGTGAGTTACTATATCCAGTGTGAAGTATAGTTTGAAGAACCATTAGTATACTGGCTTATGTGAGTTACTATATCCAGAGTGAAGTATAGTTTGAAGAACCATTAGTGTACTGGCTTATGTGAGTTACTATATCCAGAGTAAAGTATAGTTTGAAGAACCATTAGTGTACTGGCTTATGTGAGTTACTATATCCAGTGTGAAGTATAGTTTGAAGAACCATTAGTATACTGGCCTATGTGAGTTACTATATCCAGTGTGAAGTATAGTTTGAAGAACCATTAGTATACTGGCCTATGTGAGTTACTATATCCAGAGTGAAGTATAGTTTGAAGAACCATTAGTGTACTGGCTTATGTGAGTTACTATATACAGAGTGAAGTATAGTTTGAAGAACCATTAGTGTACTGGCTTATGTGAGTTACTATATCCAGTGTGGGTTATAGTTTGAAGAACCATTAGTATACTGGCTTTTGTGAGTTACTATATCCAGTGTGAAGTATAGTTTGAAGAACCATTAGTGTACTGGCTTATGTGAGTTACTATATCCAGTTTGAGGTAAAGTTTGAAGAACCATTAGTATACTGGCTTATGTGAGTTACTATATCCAGTGTGAGGTATTGTTTGAAGAACCATTAGTATACTGGCTTATGTGAGTTACTATATCCAGTGTGAGGTATGGTTTGAAGAACCATTAGCATACTGGTTTATGTGAGTTACTATATTCAGTTTGAGGTAAAGTTTGAAGAACCATTAGTATACTGGCTTATGTGAGTTACTATATCCAGTGTGAGGTATGGTTTGAAGAACCATTAGTATACTGGCTTATGTGAGTTACTATATCCAGTGTGAGGTATGGTTTGAAGAACCATTAGTATACTGGCTTATGTGAGTTACTATATCCAGTGTGAGTTATAGTTTGAAGAACCATTAGTATACTGGCTTATGTGAGTTACTATATCCAGTGTGAGTTATAGTTTGAAGAACCATTAGTATACTGGCTTATGTGAGTTACTATATTCAGTGTGAAGTAAAGTTTGAAGAACCATTAGTATACTGGCTTATGTGAGTTACTATATTCTGTGTGAGTTATAGTTTGAAGAACCATTAGTATACTGGCTTATGTGAGTTACTATATTCTGTGTGAAGTAAAGTTTGAAGAACCATTAGTATACTGGCTTATGTGAGTTACTATATTCTGTGTGAAGTAAAGTTTGAAGAACCATTAGTATACTGGCCTATGTGAGTTACTATATCCAGTGTGAAGTATAGTTTGAAGAACCATTAGTATACTGGCTTATGTGAGTTACTATATCCAGAGTGAAGTATAGTTTGAAGAACCATTAGTGTACTGGCTTATGTGAGTTACTGTATCCAGGGTGAAGTAAAGTTTGAAGAACCATTAGTATACTGGCCTATGTGAGTTACTATATCCAGGGTGAAGTATAGTTTGAAGAACCATTAGTATACTGGCCTATGTGAATTACTATATCCAGGGTGAAGTATAGTTTGAAGAACCATTAGTGTACTGGCTTATGTGAGTTACTATATCCAGTGTGAGGTATGGTTTGAAGAACCATTAGTATACTGGCTTATGTGAGTTACTATATCCAGTGTGAAGTATAGTTTGAAGAACCATTAGTATACTGGCCTATGTGAGTTACTATATCCAGTGTGAAGTATAGTTTGAAGAACCATTAGTATACTGGCTTATGTGAGTTACTATATCCAGAGTGAAGTATAGTTTGAAGAACCATTAGTGTACTGGCTTATGTGAGTTAATATATCCAGAGTGAAGTATAGTTTGAAGAACCATTAGTGTACTGGCCTATGTGAGTTACTATATCCAGTGTGAAGTATAGTTTGAAGAACCATTAGTATACTGGCCTATGTGAGTTACTATATCCAGAGTGAAGTATAGTTTGAAGAACCATTAGTGTACTGGCTTATGTGAGTTACTATATACAGAGTGAAGTATAGTTTGAAGAACCATTAGTGTACTGGCTTATGTGAGTTACTATATCCAGTGTGGGTTATAGTTTGAAGAACCATTAGTATACTGGCTTTTGTGAGTTACTATATCCAGTGTGAAGTATAGTTTGAAGAACCATTAGTGTACTGGCTTATGTGAGTTACTATATCCAGTTTGAGGTAAAGTTTGAAGAACCATTAGTATACTGGCTTATGTGAGTTACTATATCCAGTGTGAGGTATTGTTTGAAGAACCATTAGTATACTGGCTTATGTGAGTTACTATATCCAGTGTGAGGTATGGTTTGAAGAACCATTAGCATACTGGTTTATGTGAGTTACTATATTCAGTTTGAGGTAAAGTTTGAAGAACCATTAGTATACTGGCTTATGTGAGTTACTATATCCAGTGTGAGGTATGGTTTGAAGAACCATTAGTATACTGGCTTATGTGAGTAACTATATCCAGTGTGAGGTATGGTTTGAAGAACCATTAGTATACTGGCTTATGTGAGTTACTATATCCAGTGTGAGTTATAGTTTGAAGAACCATTAGTATACTGGCTTATGTGAGTTACTGTATCCAGTGTGAGTTATAGTTTGAAGAACCATTAGTATACTGGCTTATGTGAGTTACTATATTCAGTGTGAAGTAAAGTTTGAAGAACCATTAGTATACTGGCTTATGTGAGTTACTATATTCTGTGTGAGTTATAGTTTGAAGAACCATTAGTATACTGGCTTATGTGAGTTACTATATTCTGTGTTAAGTAAAGTTTGAAGAACCATTAGTATACTGGCTTATGTGAGTTACTATATTCTGTGTGAAGTAAAGTTTGAAGAACCATTAGTATACTGGCCTATGTGAGTTACTATATCCAGTGTGAAGTATAGTTTGAAGAACCATTAGTATACTGGCTTATGTGAGTTACTATATCCAGAGTGAAGTATAGTTTGAAGAACCATTAGTGTACTGGCTTATGTGAGTTACTGTATCCAGGGTGAAGTAAAGTTTGAAGAACCATTAGTATACTGGCCTATGTGAGTTACTATATCCAGGGTGAAGTATAGTTTGAAGAACCATTAGTATACTGGCCTATGTGAATTACTATATCCAGGGTGAAGTATAGTTTGAAGAACCATTAGTGTACTGGCTTATGTGAGTTACTATATCCAGTGTGAGGTATGGTTTGAAGAACCATTAGTATACTGGCTTATGTGAGTTACTATATCCAGTGTGAAGTATAGTTTGAAGAACCATTAGTATACTGGCCTATGTGAGTTACTATATCCAGTGTGAAGTATAGTTTGAAGAACCATTAGTATACTGGCTTATGTGAGTTACTATATCCAGAGTGAAGTATAGTTTGAAGAACCATTAGTGTACTGGCTTATGTGAGTTAATATATCCAGAGTGAAGTATAGTTTGAAGAACCATTAGTGTACTGGCTTATGTGAGTTACTATATCCAGTGTGAAGTATAGTTTGAAGAGCCATTAGTGTACTAGCTTATGTGAGTTACTATATCCAGTTTGAGGTAAAGTTTGAAGAACCATTAGTATACTGGCTTATGTGAGTTACTATATCCAGTGTGAGGTATTGTTTGAAGAACCATTAGTATACTGGCTTATGTGAGTTACTATATCCAGTGTGAAGTATAGTTTGAAGAACCATTAGTATACTGGCCTATGTGAGTTACTATATCCAGTGTGAAGTATAGTTTGAAGAACCATTAGTATACTGGCCTATGTGAGTTACTATATCCAGAGTGAAGTATAGTTTGAAGAACCATTAGTGTACTGGCTTATGTGAGTTACTATATACAGAGTGAAGTATAGTTTGAAGAACCATTAGTGTACTGGCTTATGTGAGTTACTATATCCAGTGTGGGTTATAGTTTGAAGAACCATTAGTATACTGGCTTATGTGAGTTACTATATCCAGTGTGAAGTATAGTTTGAAGAACCATTAGTGTACTGGCTTATGTGAGTTACTATATCCAGTTTGAGGTAAAGTTTGAAGAACCATTAGTATACTGGCTTATGTGAGTTACTATATCCAGTGTGAGGTATTGTTTGAAGAACCATTAGTATACTGGCTTATGTGAGTTACTATATCCAGTGTGAGGTATGGTTTGAAGAACCATTAGCATACTGGTTTATGTGAGTTACTATATTCAGTTTGAGGTAAAGTTTGAAGAACCATTAGTATACTGGCTTATGTGAGTTACTATATCCAGTGTGAGGTATGGTTTGAAGAACCATTAGTATACTGGCTTATGTGAGTTACTATATCCAGTGTGAGGTATGGTTTGAAGAACCATTAGTATACTGGCTTATGTGAGTTACTATATCCAGTGTGAGTTATAGTTTGAAGAACCATTAGTATACTGGCTTATGTGAGTTACTATATCCAGTGTGAGTTATAGTTTGAAGAACCATTAGTATACTGGCTTATGTGAGTTACTATATTCTGTGTGAAGTAAAGTTTGAAGAACCATTAGTATACTGGCTTATGTGAGTTACTATATTCTGTGTGAGTTATAGTTTGAAGAACCATTAGTATACTGGCTTATGTGAGTTACTATATTCTGTGTGAAGTAAAGTTTGAAGAACCATTAGTATACTGGCTTATGTGAGTTACTATATTCTGTGTGAAGTAAAGTTTGAAGAACCATTAGTATACTGGCCTATGTGAGTTACTATATCCAGTGTGAAGTATAGTTTGAAGAACCATTAGTATACTGGCTTATGTGAGTTACTATATCCAGAGTGAAGTATAGTTTGAAGAACCATTAGTGTACTGGCTTATGTGAGTTACTGTATCCAGGGTGAAGTAAAGTTTGAAGAACCATTAGTATACTGGCCTATGTGAGTTACTATATCCAGGGTGAAGTATAGTTTGAAGAACCATTAGTATACTGGCCTATGTGAATTACTATATCCAGGGTGAAGTATAGTTTGAAGAACCATTAGTGTACTGGCTTATGTGAGTTACTATATCCAGTGTGAGGTATGGTTTGAAGAACCATTAGTATACTGGCTTATGTGAGTTACTATATCCAGTGTGAAGTATAGTTTGAAGAACCATTAGTATACTGGCCTATGTGAGTTACTATATCCAGTGTGAAGTATAGTTTGAAGAACCATTAGTATACTGGCTTATGTGAGTTACTATATCCAGAGTGAAGTATAGTTTGAAGAACCATTAGTGTACTGGCTTATGTGAGTTACTATATCCAGTGTGAAGTATAGTTTGAAGAGCCATTAGTGTACTAGCTTATGTGAGTTACTATATCCAGTTTGAGGTAAAGTTTGAAGAACCATTAGTATACTGGCTTATGTGAGTTACTATATCCAGTGTGAGGTATTGTTTGAAGAACCATTAGTATACTGGCTTATGTGAGTTACTATATCCAGTGTGAGGTATGGTTTGAAGAACCATTAGTATACTGGTTTATGTGAGTTACTATATCCAGTGTGAGGTATGGTTTGAAGAATCATTAGTATACTGGTTTATGTGAGTTACTATATCCAGTATGAGGTATGGTTTGAAGAACCATTAGTATACTGGCTTATGTGAGTTACTATATCCAGTTTGAGGTAAAGTTTGAAGAACCATTAGTATACTGGCTTATGTGAGTTACTATATCCAGTGTGAGGTAAAGTTTGAAGAACCATTAGTATACTGGCTTATGTGAGTTACTATATCTAGTGTGAGGTATGGTTTGAAGAACCATTAGTATACTGGCTTATGTGAGTAACTATATCCAGTGTGAAGTATAGTTTGAAGAACCATTAGTATACTGGCTTATGTGAGTAACTATATTCTGTGTGAGGTATGGTTTGAAGAACCATTAGTATACTGGCTTATGTGAGTTACTATATCCAGTGTGAAGTATAGTTTGAAGAACCATTAGTGTACTGGCTTATGTGAGTTACTATATCCAGTGTGAGGTATTGTTTGAAGAACCATTAGTATACTGGCTTATGTGAGTTACTATATCCAGTGTGAGGTATTGTTTGAAGAACCATTAGTATACTGGCTTATGTGAGTTACTATATCCAGTGTGAGTTATAGTTTGAAGAACCATTAGTATACTGGCTTTTGTGAGTTACTGTATCCAGTGTGAAGTATAGTTTGAAGAACCATTAGTATACTGGCTTATGTGAGTTACTATATCCAGTGTGAGGTATGGTTTGAAGAACCATTAGTATACTGGCTTATGTGAGTTACTATATCCAGTGTGAGTTATAGTTTGAAGAACCATTAGTATACTGGCTTATGTGAGTTAGTATATCCAGTGTGAAGAATAGTTTGAAGAACCATTAGTATACTGGCTTATGTGAGTTACTATATTCTTTGTGAAGTAAAGTTTGAAGAACCATTAGTATACTGGCCTATGTGAGTTACTATATCCAGAGTGAAGTATAGTTTGAAGAACAATTAGTGTACTGGCTTATGTGAGTTACTATATCCAGAGTAAAGTATAGTTTGAAGAACCATAAGTATACTGGCTTATGTGAGTTACTATATCCAGAGTGAAGTATAGTTTGAAGAACAATTAGTGTACTGGCTTATGTGAGTTACTATATCCAGAGTAAAGTATAGTTTGAAGAACCATTAGTGTACTGGCTTATGTGAGTTACTATATCCAGTGTGAAGTATAGTTTGAAGAACCATTAGTATACTGGCCTATGTGAGTTACTATATCCAGTGTGAAGTATAGTTTGAAGAACCATTAGTATACTGGCCTATGTGAGTTACTATATCCAGAGTGAAGTATAGTTTGAAGATCCATTAGTGTACTGGCTTATGTGAGTTACTATATACAGAGTGAAGTATAGTTTGAAGAACCATTAGTGTACTGGCTTATGTGAGTTACTATATCCAGTGTGGGTTATAGTTTGAAGAACCATTAGTATACTGGCTTATGTGAGTTACTATATCCAGTGTGAAGTATAGTTTGAAGAACCATTAGTGTACTGGCTTATGTGAGTTACTATATCCAGTGTGAGGTAAAGTTTGAAGAACCATTAGTATACTGGCTTATGTGAGTTACTATATCCAGTGTGAGGTATGGTTTGAAGAACCATTAGTATACTGGCTTATGTGAGTTACTATATCCAGTGTGAGGTATGGTTTGAAGAACCATTAGCATACTGGTTTATGTGAGTTACTATATCCAGTGTGAGGTAAAGTTTGAAGAACCATTAGTATACTGGCTTATGTGAGTTACTATATCCAGTGTGAGGTATGGTTTGAAGAACCATTAGTATACTGGCTTATGTGAGTTACTATATCCAGTGTGAGGTAAAGTTTGAAGAACCATTAGTATACTGGCTTATGTGAGTTACTATATCCAGTGTGAGGTATGGTTTGAAGAACCATTAGTGTACTGGCTTATGTGAGTTACTATATCCAGTGTGAGCTATAGTTTGAAGAACCATTAGTATACTGGCTTATGTGAGTTACTATATCCAGTGTGAAGTATAGTTTGAAGAACCATTAGTGTACTGGCTTATGTGAGTTACTATATCCAGTTTGAGGTAAAGTTTGAAGAACCACTAGTATACTGGCTTATGTGAGTTACTATATCCAGTGTGAGGTATTGTTTGAAGAACCATTAGTATACTGGCTTATGTGAGTTACTATATCCAGTGTGAGGTATAGTTTGAAGAACCATTAGTATACTGGCTTATGTGAGTTACTGTATCCAGTGTGAAGTATAGTTTGAAGAACCATTAGTATACTGGCTTATGTGAGTTACTATATCCAGTGTGAGGTATGGTTTGAAGAACCATTAGTATACTGGCTTATGTGAGTTACTATATCCAGTGTGAGGTATGGTTTGAAGAACCATTAGTATACTGGCTTATGTGAGTTACTATATCCAGTTTGAGGTAAAGTTTGAAGAACCATTAGTATACTGGCTTATGTGAGTTACTATATCCAGTGTGAGGTATGGTTTGAAGAACCATTAGTATACTGGCTTATGTGAGTTACTATATCCAGTGTGAGTTATAGTTTGAAGAGCCATTAGTATACTGGCTTATGTGAGTTACTATATCCAGTGTGAAGTATAGTTAGAAGAACCATTAGTATACTGGCCTATGTGAGTTACTATATCCAGAGCGAAGTATAGTTTGAAGAACCATCAGTATACTGGCTTATGTGAGTTACTATATTCTGTGTGAAGTATAGTTTGAAGAACCATTAGTATACTGGCCTATGTGAGTTACTATATCCAGTGTGAAGTATAGTTTGAAGAACCATTAGTATACTGGCTTATGTGAGTTACTATATCCAGAGTGAAGTATAGTTTGAAGAACCATTAGTGTACTGGCTTATGTGAGTTACTGTATCCAGTGTGAAGTAAAGTTTGAAGAACCATTAGTATACTGGCCTATGTGAGTTACTATATCCAGGGTGAAGTATAGTTTGAAGAACCATTAGTATACTGGCCTATGTGAATTACTATATCCAGGGTGAAGTATAGTTTGAAGAACCATTAGTGTACTGGCTTATGTGAGTTACTATATCCAGTTTGAGGTATGGTTTGAAGAACCATTAGTATACTGGCTTATGTGAGTTACTATATCCAGTGTGAAGTATAGTTTGAAGAACCATTAGTATACTGGCCTATGTGAGTTACTATATCCAGTGTGAAGTATAGTTTGAAGAACCATTAGTATACTGGCTTATGTGAGTTACTATATCCAGAGTGAAGTATAGTTTGAAGAACCATTAGTGTACTGGCTTATGTGAGTTACTATATCCAGAGTGACGTATAGTTTGAAGAACCATTAGTGTACTGGCTTATGTGAGTTACTATATCCAGTGTGAAGTATAGTTTGAAGAACCATTAGTGTACTGGCTTATGTGAGTTACTATATCCAGTGTGAGTTATAGTTTGAAGAACCATTAGTATACTGGCTTATGTGAGTTACTATATCCAGTGTGAAGTATAGTTTGAAGAACCATTAGTGTACTGGCTTATGTGAGTTACTATATCCAGTTTGAGGTATTGTTTGAAGAACCATTAGTATACTGGCTTATGTGAGTTACTGTATCCAGTGTGAAGTAAAGTTTGAAGAACCATTAGTATACTGGCCTATGTGAGTTACTATATCCAGGGTGAAGTATAGTTTGAAGAACCATTAGTGTACTGGCTTATGTGAGTTACTATATCCAGTGTGAGGTATGGTTTGAAGAACCATTAGTATACTGGCTTAAGTGAGTTACTATATCCAGTTTGAGGTAAAGTTTGAAGAACCATTAGTATACTGGCTTATGTGAGTTACTATATCCAGTGTGAGGTATGGTTTGAAGAACCATTAGTATACTGGCTTATGTGAGTTACTATATCCAGTGTGAGTTATAGTTTGAAGAACCATTAGTATACTGGCTTATGTGAGTTACTATATCCAGTGTGAAGTATAGTTTGAAGAACCATTAGTGTACTGGCTTATGTGAGTTACTATATCCAGTTTGAGGTATTGTTTGAAGAACCATTAGTATACTTGCTTATGTGAGTTACTATATCCAGTGTGAGTTATAGTTTGAAGTACCATTAGTATACTGGCTTATGTGAGTTACTGTATCCAGTGTGAAGTATAGTTTGAAGAACCATTAGTGTACTGGCTTATGTGAGTTACTATATCCAGTTTGAGGTATTGTTTGAAGAACCATTAGTATACTGGCTTATGTGAGTTACTATATTCTTTGTGAAGTAAAGTTTGAAGAACCATTAGTATACTGGCCTATGTGAGTTACTATATCCAGAGTGAAGTATAGTTTGAAGAACAATTAGTGTACTGGCTTATGTGAGTTACTATATCCAGAGTAAAGTATAGTTTGAAGAACCATAAGTATACTGGCTTATGTGAGTTACTATATCCAGAGTGAAGTATAGTTTGAAGAACAATTAGTGTACTGGCTTATGTGAGTTACTATATCCAGAGTAAAGTATAGTTTGAAGAACCATTAGTGTACTGGCTTATGTGAGTTACTATATCCAGTGTGAAGTATAGTTTGAAGAACCATTAGTATACTGGCCTATGTGAGTTACTATATCCAGTGTGAAGTATAGTTTGAAGAACCATTAGTATACTGGCCTATGTGAGTTACTATATCCAGAGTGAAGTATAGTTTGAAGATCCATTAGTGTACTGGCTTATGTGAGTTACTATATACAGAGTGAAGTATAGTTTGAAGAACCATTAGTGTACTGGCTTATGTGAGTTACTATATCCAGTGTGGGTTATAGTTTGAAGAACCATTAGTATACTGGCTTATGTGAGTTACTATATCCAGTGTGAAGTATAGTTTGAAGAACCATTAGTGTACTGGCTTATGTGAGTTACTATATCCAGTGTGAGGTAAAGTTTGAAGAACCATTAGTATACTGGCTTATGTGAGTTACTATATCCAGTGTGAGGTATGGTTTGAAGAACCATTAGTATACTGGCTTATGTGAGTTACTATATCCAGTGTGAGGTATGGTTTGAAGAACCATTAGCATACTGGTTTATGTGAGTTACTATATCCAGTGTGAGGTAAAGTTTGAAGAACCATTAGTATACTGGCTTATGTGAGTTACTATATCCAGTGTGAGGTATGGTTTGAAGAACCATTAGTATACTGGCTTATGTGAGTTACTATATCCAGTGTGAGGTAAAGTTTGAAGAACCATTAGTATACTGGCTTATGTGAGTTACTATATCCAGTGTGAGGTATGGTTTGAAGAACCATTAGTGTACTGGCTTATGTGAGTTACTATATCCAGTGTGAGCTATAGTTTGAAGAACCATTAGTATACTGGCTTATGTGAGTTACTATATCCAGTGTGAAGTATAGTTTGAAGAACCATTAGTGTACTGGCTTATGTGAGTTACTATATCCAGTTTGAGGTAAAGTTTGAAGAACCACTAGTATACTGGCTTATGTGAGTTACTATATCCAGTGTGAGGTATTGTTTGAAGAACCATTAGTATACTGGCTTATGTGAGTTACTATATCCAGTGTGAGGTATAGTTTGAAGAACCATTAGTATACTGGCTTATGTGAGTTACTGTATCCAGTGTGAAGTATAGTTTGAAGAACCATTAGTATACTGGCTTATGTGAGTTACTATATCCAGTGTGAGGTATGGTTTGAAGAACCATTAGTATACTGGCTTATGTGAGTTACTATATCCAGTGTGAGGTATGGTTTGAAGAACCATTAGTATACTGGCTTATGTGAGTTACTATATCCAGTTTGAGGTAAAGTTTGAAGAACCATTAGTATACTGGCTTATGTGAGTTACTATATCCAGTGTGAGGTATGGTTTGAAGAACCATTAGTATACTGGCTTATGTGAGTTACTATATCCAGTGTGAGTTATAGTTTGAAGAGCCATTAGTATACTGGCTTATGTGAGTTACTATATCCAGTGTGAAGTATAGTTAGAAGAACCATTAGTATACTGGCCTATGTGAGTTACTATATCCAGAGCGAAGTATAGTTTGAAGAACCATCAGTATACTGGCTTATGTGAGTTACTATATTCTGTGTGAAGTATAGTTTGAAGAACCATTAGTATACTGGCCTATGTGAGTTACTATATCCAGTGTGAAGTATAGTTTGAAGAACCATTAGTATACTGGCTTATGTGAGTTACTATATCCAGAGTGAAGTATAGTTTGAAGAACCATTAGTGTACTGGCTTATGTGAGTTACTGTATCCAGTGTGAAGTAAAGTTTGAAGAACCATTAGTATACTGGCCTATGTGAGTTACTATATCCAGGGTGAAGTATAGTTTGAAGAACCATTAGTATACTGGCCTATGTGAATTACTATATCCAGGGTGAAGTATAGTTTGAAGAACCATTAGTGTACTGGCTTATGTGAGTTACTATATCCAGTTTGAGGTATGGTTTGAAGAACCATTAGTATACTGGCTTATGTGAGTTACTATATCCAGTGTGAAGTATAGTTTGAAGAACCATTAGTATACTGGCCTATGTGAGTTACTATATCCAGTGTGAAGTATAGTTTGAAGAACCATTAGTATACTGGCTTATGTGAGTTACTATATCCAGAGTGAAGTATAGTTTGAAGAACCATTAGTGTACTGGCTTATGTGAGTTACTATATCCAGAGTGAAGTATAGTTTGAAGAACCATTAGTGTACTGGCTTATGTGAGTTACTATATCCAGTGTGAAGTATAGTTTGAAGAACCATTAGTGTACTGGCTTATGTGAGTTACTATATCCAGTTTGAGGTAAAGTTTGAAGAACCATTAGTATACTGGCTTATGTGAGTTACTATATCCAGTGTGAGGTATGGTTTGAAGAACCATTAGTATACTGGCTTATGTGAGTTACTATTTCCAGTGTGAGGTATGGTTTGAAGAACCATTAGTATACTGGTTTATGTGAGTTACTATATCCAGTGTGAGGTATGGTTTGAAGAATCATTAGTATACTGGCTTATGTGAGTTACTATATCCAGTGTGAGGTATGGTTTGAAGAACCATTAGTATACTGGCTTATGTGAGTTACTATATCCAGTTTGAGGTAAAGTTTGAAGAACCATTAGTATACTGGCTTATGTGAGTTACTATATCCAGTGTGAGGTATGGTTTGAAGAACCATTAGTATACTGGCTTATGTGAGTTACTATATCCAGTGTGAGTTATAGTTTGAAGAACCATTAGTATACTGGCTTATGTGAGTTACTATATCCAGTGTGAAGTATAGTTTGAAGAACCATTAGTGTACTGGCTTATGTGAGTTACTATATCCAGTTTGAGGTATTGTTTGAAGAACCATTAGTATACTGGCTTATGTGAGTTACTGTATCCAGTGTGAAGTAAAGTTTGAAGAACCATTAGTATACTGGCCTATGTGAGTTACTATATCCAGGGTGAAGTATAGTTTGAAGAACCATTAGTGTACTGGCTTATGTGAGTTACTATATCCAGTGTGAGGTATGGTTTGAAGAACCATTAGTATACTGGCTTAAGTGAGTTACTATATCCAGTTTGAGGTAAAGTTTGAAGAACCATTAGTATACTGGCTTATGTGAGTTACTATATCCAGTGTGAGGTATGGTTTGAAGAACCATTAGTATACTGGCTTATGTGAGTTACTATATCCAGTGTGAGTTATAGTTTGAAGAACCATTAGTATACTGGCTTATGTGAGTTACTATATCCAGTGTGAAGTATAGTTTGAAGAACCATTAGTGTACTGGCTTATGTGAGTTACTATATCCAGTTTGAGGTATTGTTTGAAGAACCATTAGTATACTTGCTTATGTGAGTTACTATATCCAGTGTGAGTTATAGTTTGAAGTACCATTAGTATACTGGCTTATGTGAGTTACTGTATCCAGTGTGAAGTATAGTTTGAAGAACCATTAGTGTACTGGCTTATGTGAGTTACTATATCCAGTTTGAGGTATTGTTTGAAGAACCATTAGTATACTGGCTTATGTGAGTTACTGTATCCAGTGTGAAGTAAAGTTTGAAGAACCATTAGTATACTGGCCTATGTGAGTTACTATATCCAGGGTGAAGTATAGTTTGAAGAACCATTAGTGTACTGGCTTATGTGAGTTACTATATCCAGTGTGAGGTATGGTTTGAAGAACCATTAGTATACTGGCTTATGTGAGTTACTATATCCAGTTTGAGGTAAAGTTTGAAGAACCATTAGTATACTGGCTTATGTGAGTTACTATATCCAGTGTGAGGTATGGTTTGAAGAACCATTAGTATACTGGCTTATGTGAGTTACTATATCCAGTGTGAGTTATAGTTTGAAGAACCATTAGTATACTGGCTTATGTGAGTTACTATATCCAGTGTGAAGTATAGTTTGAAGAACCATTAGTGTACTGGCTTATGTGAGTTACTATATCCAGTTTGAGGTATTGTTTGAAGAACCATTAGTATACTTGCTTATGTGAGTTACTATATCCAGTGTGAGTTATAGTTTGAAGAACCATTAGTATACTGGCTTATGTGAGTTACTGTATCCAGTGTGAAGTATAGTTTGAAGAACCATTAGTATACTGGCTTATGTGAGTTACTATATCCAGTGTGAGTTATAGTTTGAAGAACCATTAGTATACTGGCTTATGTGAGTTACTATATCCAGTGTGAGTTATAGTTTGAAGAAACATTAGTATACTGGCTTATGTGAGTTAGTATATTCAGTGTGAAGTATAGTTTGAAGAACCATTAGTATACTGGCTTATGTGAGTTACTATATTCTGTGTGAAGTAAAGTTTGAAGAACCATTAGTATACTGGCCTATGTGAGTTACTATATCCAGTGTGAAGTATAGTTTGAAGAACCATTAGTATACTGGCTTATGTGAGTTACTATATCCAGAGTGAAGTATAGTTTGAAGAACCATTAGTGTACTGGCTTATGTGAGTTACTATATCCAGAGTGAAGTATAGTTTGAAGAACCATTAGTGTACTGGCTTATGTGAGTTACTATATCCAGTGTGAGTTATAGTTTGAAGAACCATTAGTATACTGGCTGATGTGAGTTACTGTATCCAGTGTGAAGTAAAGTTTGAAGAACCATTAGTATACTGGCCTATGTGAGTTACTATATCCAGGGTGAAGTATAGTTTGAAGAACCATTAGTATACTGGCCTATGTGAGTTACTATATCCAGGGTGAAGTATAGTTTGAAGAACCATTAGTGTACTGGCTTATGTGAGTTACTATATCCAGTGTGAGGTATGGTTTGAAGAACCATTAGTATACTGGCTTATGTGAGTTACTATATCCAGTTTGAGGTAAAGTTTGAAGAACCATTAGTATACTGGCTTATGTGAGTTACTATATCCAGTGTGAGGTATGGTTTGAAGAACCATTAGTATACTGGCTTATGTGAGTTACTATATCCAGTGTGAGTTATAGTTTGAAGAGCCATTAGTATACTGGCTTATGTGAGTTACTATATCCAGTGTGAAGTATAGTTAGAAGAACCATTAGTATACTGGCCTATGTGAGTTACTATATCCAGAGCGAAGTATAGTTTGAAGAACCATCAGTATACTGGCTTATGTGAGTTACTATATTCTGTGTGAAGTATAGTTTGAAGAACCATTAGTATACTGGCTTATGTGAGTTACTATATCCAGTGTGTAGTATAGTTTGAAGAAATCTATGGCATGGAAGAACTTCTTTGCACTATCTCTTGTCCTAACTTCTTTCAAGTGAATTCCTGGAACCCTTTCTGGTAGCATTGAAGAGGTGACTTTCTCACCTTAGCCATTGAAGCTGTGTCAAATAAAAAGTATGTAATTAATTATAAATTAAGTATTTTTTAAATATAAAATAATGTTTTAAATTTAATAATAATATTTATAAACTATATATAAAACAAAACAGAAGATTATAGCAAATATATTTTTTCGCTCTCCTATCATCTGATTTTTGTTTATCAATCAGCTGTGAGCTAAAGATTTATATAGTACCATGCTTTAAATGGAAAAACAAAATATTTAACATGTATTTCTACGGTTTTTGTAAATTATTAATACACTTACAATAATTTTCTGCTAAAATGTTATAACTAGCGTGATATTAGGTGATTATTTAGCATATAATCGACCATAAATGCTAAAAAATAAAACGAAAACAAATACAACATGTTGTTGTGAGCATTGGTTTACAAACACATGAGTATTAGATGCATTCAAACTTCCATTGAACGAAACATTTTCATCATCTGAAACATTAGAAACGTCGGTCAGATCCCAGACTTCATCATTAATAAAGTAAGTAAAGTAAAGTAAGTAAAGTAAAGTAAAGTTCACTTAGCCCTAACAGGCCATCGGGGCAGATGAAGTGTAGAATTCATCTGTTTCTATAACCTCGGCATATAAAGACTTCATCATTACTTGAATCTAACTCGGAATCGGGCTGAACATCTGAGTCAGAATCCATTCTTATGAGCAGGTCGAAGTGCGCCAATCCTCTACCGGCTTCAGAATGGCATGCGGAGGAATTTTATAACAGCTCGAACATTCTACAAATAGCTACATCAGATCAAATTATCAATCATATATTTCTATGAGTACATTTCACTGACTCTAGACATGTCCAGACTTTGACCTCATTTCGATGACCGCTAGCTTGACCCGATACACACCAAGCCCGTAGCGTGCGGGGGGGGGGGGGGGAGCGGGGGGCGCCACCCCTGCGTTTTGTCTGGCCCCCTCTGCTTATTTTTTCTACTTAGTAAAACGTATTACCTGCCCCCCTCCTGCTATTGTCTGGCCCCTGCTGTAAAATGCCTGGCCCCTCCTGTAGAATTTTCACGCTACGGGGCTGACACACACACACACATGAGCGTAACACAACAAACCACACTAAGACACCCCCTGAAACACTAAGTACTAAAATGAATGGTCTATATAATCAAAGGATCAACATCTCATCCTCAAAGTGAGCTCTATTGCTCTACTAGCATTATTTACTTACAATCATACAACAAGTCAGGCTTTACATACAACAAGTCAGGCTATACATACAACAAGTCAGGCTATACATACAAGTCAGGCTATACATACAAAAAACATAATCAAAATTAAAACTTTTTTTTATATAAAAAAAAGCAGATTCTGCAATGACTTTAAATTAAAAACAAAACAAAACCGACAAAAACTAGGCATTAAACTTTACCACCATTTAAAAAAAAAATAAAATTGGTCACTCATTAAAAATTAAAAACAATTGCTCATAATCATAAATAGTGAAAAATGTAACTAATTTAGAAACAAAGACCAAAAGTCAACTGTTCCGAAACAGTTATCAATGTCCCCCTGTTTAGAAACAGTTATCAATGCCAACAATACAACAATCAATGCCACCAATTTAGAAACATTAATCAATGCCACCAATTTAGAAACATTAATCAATGCCACCAATTTAGAAACAGTTATCAATGCCAACAATACAGCAATCAATGCCACCAATTTAAAAACATTAATCAATGCCACCAATTTAGAAACAGTTATCAATGCCACCAATTTAGAAACATAAATCAATGCCACACATTTAGAAATATTAATCAATGCCACCAATGTAGAAACAGTTAACAATGCTACCAATGCGATAAATTCTTACAAATGGCATTAATTCAGAAAAAAAAAATCTAAAAATGTTAACCATTAAGAAAAATCTTGAGTTTAAATTTAGAAAGTTTAATTGTTGTAAAAAGAAAGCAGATTGTCCCAGATTAGTCTGTCGGTGCTAGCAGGAGCCACTGCCAATCAAACGACATGAGATCTGAACTGAGTACATCAGATTTGTAGCTTTATTTATACACCTCCCGTGACTGGTATCTTTGTTTGCATTTTGCTTTTATTTTAGTCTTTAACTATCTCAGTCATTTGTCTCTTAGCATGTCACTTTGTTTTAATCTTAATTTGTGATTTTATTTACTTATGACTTAATTTTACCTGTATTTACTTTTCGTCATTTACTTTTAAAACATAGAAATAGAAACTTTTATAAGTATAAATACTTGATTTGGTCAAGTACCAATACTGAAGAGCATGAAAAAACTTTACAAACACAGCACGCTGTGTAGAAGTTGTTTCGAGGGGGGGGGGAGATGAAAACAAGCCAGTGCAAGAAAATTTTACGTGTCTCACATATTGTTTTGTTTTATGTCCTCAAGAAAATGTATTATTTTGCTTTTTTTAAATAAAAGTAATATTTAATATTGACTTCTGGGTTTGCTCAACACTAACCTTTAGTTTTTTCTTGAAATAAAAAAAAGAATACTTACTGATCAACAGTAAAATGTCCTGTATTTTTTGAGAACCACTGAAATTCAACAGAAGTGAAATTTTTCGTTCTTTGCGTTTCTAGTTCAATGGAATGGTGTAAATTGAGTTTTGCTAAGATTCCGGGCACACTGCTAAATATCTACATTTTCTAGTAATCTAATGTAACCACATCATATTAAACTCTGGACACAAGAAGTGTTTTGTTGACCCAACTGAATAATTACATTGACTGATTTATTTTTTTCAACCAGTTAGTCTTAAATTGTCACTCCCGTTGAAATAGTTCATCCAGACAGTAAAATTCTAGTTTTAACAAAGTAAAAGAAATAAGGAAACTTAAAAATTAAATTAGGTTCAGAAACATGATTTTTTTCGTTTGTTTCAACAGACATGGGCGCCAACTACTGCCCGTGGGCCACGTACATTCCGTTAGGCTGTTTGATGTTGCCCCCAGCTCTGCTTCTCTTTGCATCTTCACCTTTACAAATAATTTATATTAGTTCATATTTAGGCCTACACTTCATTCAAATACTTTATGTCCCGCCCTTGTGTTAAATTTAACATTTCACCGTGATCCGTTGTTCAGAAAGTTAACTCATCACTGTAATAAGCTGAACTTGTTACTTCAATATCTAGATTGATAAAGAGTACTTAAACTAAATATGTTATGTATGTGTGTGTGTGTGTGAATTAGTGTAGTGCATATGAAGTAAAGGTTACCAGTTTCTAGAAACCATTAAATATAAACATTGCGCCATGGGTTACACCATGATACACTCGGCATTTTAAATCACTTAGAGATAACAAGTACAAGAGACAACAGGCTGCGTTGCATTAAAACTGGACAGGTCAAAATATCCCTGTCCTGTAGTTGACCGCGTGACAAAAAGAATTCTGAACATCACATATTGAGATCTATAAAATAGTTCCGGCTTGAGCTTATAAATAACTTAACCGCAGAATAATATCCCGAAACTAGTAGGAATAAAAGGGCCATTTTCTAGTTGCAGTGAACGGACGCAAGTTATCTTAGGTCGGTAACTGGCGTATTTCTACATGTAAACAAACTCCCATTCTGGTATGCACTGGCTGTATTACCACATGTAAACAAACTCCCACTCTGGTATGCACTGGCTGTATTACCACATGTAAACAAGCTCCCATTCTGGTATGCACTGGCTGTATTACCACATGTAAACAAACTCCCACTCTGGTATGCACTGGCTGTATTACCACATGTAAACAAACTCCCACTCTGGTATGCACTGGCTGTATTACCACATGTAAACAAACTCCCACTCTGGTATGCACTGGCTGTATTACCACATGTAAACAAACTCCCACTCTGGTATGCACTGGCTGTATTACCACATGTAAACAAGCTCCCATTTTGGTATGCACTGGCTGTATTACCACATGTAAACAAGCTCCCATTCTGGTATGCACTGGCTGTATTACCACATGTAAACAAGCTCCCCTTCTGGTATGTACTGGCTGTATTACCACATGTAAACAAGCTCCCACTCTGGTATGCACTGGCTGTATTACCACATGTAAACAAGCTCCCACTCTGGTATGCACTGGCTGTATTATCACATGTAAACAAGCTCCCCTTCTGGTATGCACTGGCTGTATTACCACATGTAAACAAGCTCCCACTCTGGTATGCACTGGCTGTATTACCACATGTAAACAAGCTCCCACTCTGGTATGCACTGGCTGTATTACCACATGTAAACAAGCTCCCATTCTGGTATGCACTGGCTGTATTACCACATATAAACAAGCTCCTATTCTGGTATGCACTGGCTGTATTACCTTTCAGTGGACATTTCACAACGTTGTCAGAACTGGGTTGTTGTTTTTATTGTTCGAGTGTACTGGAATCTTCTCTAAGTTATAACTGGTAATGTACTTCATTATAACGATGATTATATTTAATAATTTACAGGTGACATTACAGTTAAATAGTAAAGTACAATCAATGTCTTTCCTTTAATTACTGCAATTAACAGCATTTAAAACTGTACACATTTTTATTTAAAAAAACAGTTTCCTAAAATTGTTACTGTTTTTATTTAATCTGTCAATATATCATGACGTTTTGTTTATACGTTTTTTTTTTCCTTTATTTAGCTTCAGTTCCCAGAAAATCATTTTAAAACCTAGATATGTCAACTGCGTAAGTCAATGTACATTAAAATACAAATATACACCTAACTTGATTAGAATTTTTTTCCTGATTCTTTTTTTTTATATAGGTCGGTGCGGTCTTGTGACGGAGAAGTCCACTTTAGCCTCATCTCTCCCTCCTCACATGTTTAGACTTGGTCACTTGAAAGAGATGAAGGACGGGTGAGTATTGTTTGGATGACCAGACAATGAAAAAAGAAAAAATCTTCACTAAACATTGACCAAATAAAAAACCCCTTCACTTTCAGTCATTTTGTTTCCCCATAAACCATGAAACTAATCAAGGCCTGACCGTAGAGAAATGACATTGTTCTGGTCAGTTGGAGTGTGTTAACTTAAAGCCTGTGATAGTAGACGATGACTGAATGTAATAAATACCAATCAAATGCGGCTGAAAATATAATTAAAATTACTGATACGGAGAATAGATTCTTTGTGGAATAATTTATGACCCAGGTAGAGTTTTATGTAGATCAACATTGACCAAATTAGAGTTTTATGTAGATCAACATTGACCAAATTAGAGTTTTATGTAGATCAACATTGACCAAATTAGAGTTTTATGTAGATCAACATTGACCAAATTAGAGTTTTATGTAGATCAACATTGACCAAATTAGAGTTTTATGTAGATCAACATTGACCATATTAGAGTTTTATGTAGATCAACATTGACCAAATTAGAGTTTTATGTAGATCAACATTGACCCAAGTAGATTTTTGTGTAGATCAAAACACCCGAGTCGAGAAAGGCGCATGGCAATCGATTAAAAGACGCATGTGAATATATTGTTTACATTCTTTCCGATTATGTTGTTTAAACTGTATATTTTAGACCCAAGAAACCTTACTTGTGTTAACCAGAATTCGCAGATGAAAGAAAAATACATCAGAATTTCGTTATGAATAATTTTTCTATTCCTCTATACAAATGCTAAAGTCTATCGGAATCGGGACGGATGGACGTTCGGAAAAGCGCTCGACTGTTAATGGTTTCGGGTTCGATCTTCGTGAGAACCAAGGGAATTTTCTAGTTCATGGTTCAAGGTCATCTCTCCCTTGACGCCACCATGGTCATTGCACTATCGGCTATGGTTGGGGAGTGGGGTGAGAGATGGTCATTGCTAAAACAGTCCCATAGTAGTTTATAGGATATGAGAGATAAACATCTCTTCCTTGCAACAGGGATTTTTGACAAATCTGTTTGTCTGAGTCTTTATGTCTTAGTCTGTATGTCTGGGTCTGTTTTTTCGTGTCAACTTTACAAAAAATGAAGATTTTCAACTTTTGGTAGTATGATAATTAACCTGTCTAACCTAGTCGCAAATGGTATCGCCTGAATCGTCAAAATGTGTAGGTTATATTATTGCTAATGACGTTTTGACCTAAATACCAAAAATGTCATAGAAAGACCCTGAACTAGGTGTGTATTATACATCATCCCAAGATCATCCGTGCGATTTGATTGATTCATCAGAAGTATGCGAGAGTCCCACTCAAACAAAACCCAAACCCACGGGACTCCCGCAAAAACAAAGCCAATCCCATGGAGCTCCCGATAAATTTATTTCCAATCCCGCGGGAGTCCCGCGAATCCCAATCCCGTGCAGCTCTCTTGTCTGAGTCTGTACGTCTGAGTCTGTACGTCTGTGTCTGTACGTCTGAGTCTGTAAGTCTGAGAGAGTCTGTATGTCTGAGTCTGTATGTCTGAGTCTGTATGTCTGAGAGAGTCTGTATGTCTGAGTCTGTATGTCTGAATCTGCATTTTACACATTTTCTTCAGACAAAGACGGCAAAATTCCAGCCAGATAAAGAGATTGAAGCGTTTTTGAAATACGGACCAATAAAAGATGTTGAAATATTTAGTTTTAACACTTTATCTAATCGGTGCATAACATTATGAAATAGCGAGTCAATCTTAATAATGAGTTTCAAATGTAAACAACATTTTCATTGAGCAGAAACTAATGGCTGAGATAATCAGAATACAAATTGGAATGAGAGCGCAGCGATTGGTGATGCTTCTTCATTATTCCATAAATAAAGATATTCTTTATAATTTATAAAATTCTTCCCATACTTGTGGTTGTTTGAAACTAAATAAGATGATAGCCCAGATCTTTATGCTTTACCTACAAAATGTTTTCTGTTTTGAGTAATATGTCTTCCTGAATTAGGCCGGGCAGACTGTGAATAAAATTTAAAAAAAAACAGTCAGATCCGTGATAGACTTTCTGGCATCCGGGGTACAGGTGTTGCTGAAACTGTCCCGGTTGGGATTGAGCTGTCCCGAATAAACATGGACGCCTTATTGTAAGCCCCAATGTGTAACAAATTCACACATCGTAAGTCAGAATTCCCCAAAGTCTAAACCTTAAGCAGAACCTAAAAACAATGTTAACAAACTGCGTATTTGTTCAAGATGGTGTTCGAGCATCGCTGTCCACAACCTAGTTCACTCACTGGACTGATTCATAACAAGGCTGAAGTCTTTTTAATCACCGCCGCCATATTATCTCCTGTTTGAACATCAGATTCATGTCACGTCTGCCGGAACAACACATCACTTTCGTTTTAGGTCAGGGAAAAGTGATATCTGGGTCAAAAATAATTTTAAAAAATGTTCATCCGTTACAAAATATTGACCTTCATTATATAACAATAACACTCGCACGACAAAGATAACACAAAGATAACACAAAGATAACACAAAGATAACCCTCACAATTTGTGAGAAGTTTGTGATTGTTTTGATGATTGACAGAGAGATGATTTAATGTCTTGTTATTATTATAGGAAGTTAAGCATTTTAATTTAAACTTTTATAAAAGGTTTATACTGAAATGTCACTTATTAGGGGAGACAGGGGCAAGATGGCTATGTTAACAATTTAAGGACAGGCTAAACGGCTATAATGATGTTTTCAGATATTGGGAATTATTTTCCTATCATTTTATCAAGAAACATATCCTGATGAAAAAAATATGATTTTTTTTTTAATATTTGCAGCGGTTTTTGAGAAAAAAAAAATTTTTTTGCTAAATTTAGGTCAAAACGAGCAAATAGACAGTCGTCAAGAGTCCATGATTTCTTAAAAAAACATTAATAATGCAGCAATGAAACTTAGCCAATGTATTTAATATGTATAGCTTGTTATTGTGTTTTAATATAGCTACTAGAGTTTTAAAATTATAAAAAAAATGTACAATTGGTACAAAATGTTAACAAAACTATTGGGGTGGGGGTAAAGAAAAAAATTGTAACTATAGAACTATAAAAGATAAACTAAAAACCTTTAGATCAATATGATACTCACATATA
Organism: Bulinus truncatus; assembly: GCA_021962125.1. Lineage (NCBI taxonomy): Eukaryota > Metazoa > Mollusca > Gastropoda > Planorbidae > Bulinus > Bulinus truncatus. The sequence goes on along the minus strand of JAGDYQ010000027.1, from coordinate 8,256,990 downwards.
AGTTAATATATCCTCCAAAAATTTGAAATGAATATGTCATATAGTTTTTAAGATAAAGTGGGGAATGCCAGCATAACTCCGTGAAAATGCACATTTTGAGAAAAATGGAAAAAACGACAAAATATTTTTAAGAATAGTAGCATTAATTTTACATGAACTTTTAGATTAACCATTTCTGGTATTAAATATATTGCAATTTAATTTTTCAAATAAAATTAATACAGTGTAATTTAATTTTTCCCAAACCATGCCAAATTTGCATCTTGCCCCAGTACCCGGTGTAAGATGACTTTTAATGTTGGCCTGTAACTTCAATGACGTTATAAACTGGATTAAGTCCATTAATCTCTAATCTTCTCATCCGTAGTGTGAACACGGTGTTGTGTTTTAACAATCATATCATTATTTGTACCCATAGATTGTCTATATAAATATATGGTTGTACCTGAGTGGACATTCTAATAATAGCGGAGCTCTTAAATATTGGTTCAGACACATCAGTCTATTGAAAAGAAAGGGTTTCCTTCTTAAAAATAAAATTAATAAGAAAAAATAAATAATGCATTCTGAAAGAACATCGTCTATTTTAAAAAATAACTTATTAAAAACTGAATTATAGACTGCTAATAAAATGTGATCCAAATTTAGGTAAATTAAATAACATTCTTTTCAGAGACTTGGTTTAATTTATATATATATATATATATATATATATATATATATATATATATATATACATTCTGTCAGAGGCGTCACTAGGGTTGGTGTCACCCGGTGCGGTAACTCATGGTGTCACCCCTCTCATGACACCCCATATACATACAGCATTCTTAGCAAAATTTATAAATAAATTTACAACGACAATAGAAGAATAAATAATTGATATCTATAGGTCAGTGCAAGTATACCAATAATTTCATTAAAATAATTAATAATAAAAAGTCTGTTAATAATCGGAGATATTTTTATATTTGGCATTAATTTTTTTCGAAGCCTTATAAAGTCATTTGCTGTTAATAATCTGAGATATTTTTATTTATTTTAAAAAATTAAATACGGCATTGAATTATTTTAAATTACAAAATAAGAATATAGGCCTAAAACCAGATATTTTGCATTTTGGTGTCACCCCTTGTGAGGGTGCCATCCGGTGCGGTCCGCACCCCCCGCATCCCCCTAGTGACTCCACTGCTTAAAGGGCCAGGCGCGTACATATGTTACGTTAGGGCCCTGGACAAGTGGTTTACATATTTTAATATGGTATTGCTCTTTCGGCCCCCGAATCCGGTGCTAAATTGAAGACATTTGTTTGGTGGGAAAAATAGAATTTTTTATAGAATAACGAAACATAAAGATGCAATATTATAATAAATAAATTATTTATTTTTGTCTTTAAAGTGGTTTTGTAGGGTCCCCAGGGTGCGGAGAGGGGGGAGTGGTGCTCATTGCTGTAATGGTGGCTCTACATTTTTCTTTTACGTTTCAGATTTAAAATCAGTGAAGTTCAGCCCTTCTGGTCAGTTTGTGTCCACTTTCACTGGTACACGACCCCATTACCATAATGCTCTTGGTCTTTTACACAGCGGCATTAGTCAAAGGCTTTAGAAAACTATTCTGGGGTTGCAGAAGTTGACCATGATTGATGCCAGTGGACCAAGGTGGGCTGGCGTACACCAGGGTCGTGTGGAATTATCTTATATAATTACTGAATAGAACTATATGGCCCAGAAGTATAGCTAGGCGATGATACACTTTTATACATGTAGGCAGCCCCGTAGCGTGAAAATTCTACAGCAGGGGCCAGGCATTCTACAGCAGGGACCAGGCAATAGCAGGGGGGCCAGGTAATACATTTTACTAAGTAGAACAAATAAGCAGGGGGGCAGACAAAACGCAGGGGGGCCCGGCCCTCCGGGCCCCCTCCGCACGCTACGGGCCTGCATGTAGGCCTACACTATAGCTAGGCAATGATACACTTTTACATATGTACAATTGATTAAAGTTCAAGCCTATATTTATATCGAATGCAAATGTAATCTTGTCAAAATGTATCAAATGTATCAGCTATCTTATAGAATTTATTATATCAATTAATCTCATTTTAAAACACACCACATGAATTAACTCAAAAGCAAAACTTACACTTTTATATAGACATTACCTGAGATATCTGACCCATCATCCATGGAATTTGACCGAGTTACCATTCAGATGAATATGTCAATATCATGTAGTAATTATGATATTTTTACTTCACCACTGATGAACTCAAATATATAGAATATTGGAGAATGTAATGTGGCCTTTCGTTTTACTATGTTTTTTTAGAAATAGTGTTGTGTACTTTTATTTTTGTTTTGCTCATTCACACCACACTATCAAATACTATTATCAACATTCAAATACTATTATCAACATTCAAATACTTTTATCAACTATCAAATACTATTCTCAGCTATCAAATACTTTTATCGACTATCAAATAATATTATCAGCTATCAAATACTATCATCAAAATTCAAATACTATTATGAAATATCAAATAATATTATCAACTATCCAAGTCTATTATCAGCTATCAAATTCTATTATCAACTATAACAAATAACAGATAATAATTTCAGGAAAAAATGGAGATTTACCCAGCAAAATTTCAAACTATTCAGTTGTCAAAATGTAAAAGGCAAAAAAAAACAAATTTCTTGATTGTCAAATATAATGGATGATGTAAAAAATAAATACAATAATGGTAGTTGAACTTTTTCTTACATAAATCAACGCTAAAGTGACCCTTGACCCCTTTAAGTTGACTCTGTATCCGGATATTCTTCCAGGGATTATCTTCCAGTAAAAGAGTGACGTCCCCTAGTCTCCTGAAAAAACATCTTCAGGATTTTCTTAGCTTCTCGTGTTATTCCCCCCTTCCACCAGTGCCTTGCTTTAGTGCTCAGTTTTTTTTTTTGTTAATTTGTAAGATTAGACGTGAGTCTCTCTGGAACAACCATGAGCCCCATCCATGTCCCCTAGACAGAAAGACTTCCGGGGTGGGGCGAAATGGAGGGGGGAGAGGGGGATCGGATTTAAAATCAGTTTTACTTTTTATTATTTTTTTTTCATTTTATTTTATTAACTTGTTTGTTTTTAAGCGGGAAAAAAATCCGGACATAAAAGTTTTCAAAGCTGTTTCCAGAGAGACCACAATATAAATAATACCCTCTCGACTGAAATTCGTCTTCAATAAATTATATACTATTAAAGAAAAAAGTGAAGTTGTGGATATTACGCAGAATAATAGAACATGGTATTGATACTCATTTATTGCAACTAGAGCACAGGACAATTTCTTGAAATAATTTTAAAGTGCACTATCGCAAAGTGGTTGAGCTGTAGCAACTAGAATTGTGTACATCGTCATCTAAACTGTGTCTTACACCACAATCTCTGTCTGTGTATGTGTGTGTGTGTGTGAGAGAGAGAGAGCAAGAGAGTGTGTGTGTGAGTGTGTGTGTGAGTGTGTATGTGTGAGTGGTGTGTGTGAGTGTGTGTGTGAGTGGGTGGGTGTAAGTTTCTGTGAGTGTGTGTGTGTGAGTGTGTGTATGAGTGTGTGTGTACACAGAGCCGTTCTTTTGGCTGGGAAACAAAAGTTACCATCTTGGGCCCACTGAACCAAAAAGGGGCCATTCTAGTATAAATTTGAGTGAAATGTTGGGCTTAGAGGGCCCCTGACGGATACCCTTAGTTTAAGGCCCAAAATATATCTGGCCGTATCCAACCGGGGCCCGTAAGGACCTAACAATGGCTTTGAGTTGACTAGAGTCTAGGAATTTTTCAGAGCAATGGTTGGCTGCAGACGAAGGTAACAAACTCTCCAGAATGACTTTGCACATTACTGACCTAGTTGGTCAGAGTGTCTCCGCATAACAAAAAAACTCACAAAAAAAATGCAAGCTATCAGGTAGAACAGACTTTGTCTTCAAGTGATGAATTACGTGGATCAGGTTACATCATCATTTAAATTGACCATACAGTACAGGTCAGTATTAACAACGGGGACCTATTATAAAAGACCTATCACTTCTGTTCATCTTTTTTAAAAAATAAATAAATAAGTCCAATGGGGACGTCTTAATTATTTGGTATATGAATGACGCATGTGTAGACATTTGTTTACACTTCGCTACCATTTTCCTAACATAGATACTTACCTCCCCCCCCCCACCCCACTCCCCTTATTTCAGTTGTCCTTGATCTGGGCTGGAGAATCTGGATTAAAAATAACAGCAATAACAACAGTAGCATTGACAACTCAAGGCCATCTTACGAAATACAACAATATGGGTCGGGTTACAGTGACCCAGCAACGGAAGATGTTCAGGATTTCATTCACTGCGGGTTTGGGAGTCGGAAATGAGACAAGATCTATAGCAAATATAACACATTCTTTATGTACAACAAATACAACCCTTTCTTTATGTATAACAAATATAACCATTTCTTTATGTATAACAAATATAACCCTCTCTTTACATATAACAAATATAACCCTTTCTTTATTTATTACAAATTTAACCCTTTTTTGTATCTACAAAAATACAGCACTTTCTTTACATATATATATATGCTAGCTGAATAGGCCCGGTACCCGGACTGGCTATTAGGCACGCAGCTGGAGTTGAAAATGGTGATGCGCTCAGAACACCATATCATTGTCTAATCTTAATTCATTCATAATATTTTAAAAGACTCTTTCTCAATAGTTCTTTTTTTAATAATTCATCCATTCTCTTTCACTTAGCCCCACACCCATCCTTCCCTCCATCTCTCCCCCGCCCACCACCCCCTTCCACTCAAGACATGCCCGAATCGCAGTGGGTCTCAATGTACAAAATTACAAAAAGGGGCATTTAGTATAACTGCATGTTCTTAGAACACCCCCCCCTTCCACTCAAGACATGCCCGAATCGCCATGAACATCCTATATACCGCACGGTGTGAAGGTCTGTCAAACGTACGGTCGAGTATCTTAGACGATTATGTAAATAGATATTAAATACGTCATGTTCAGTGCTCGATTTAGCGCCGGGGATGCCGGGGATATCCCCGGCACTGTGGACTGTCATCCCCGGCTCTGCTTTAATTAATTTCATCCCTGCCGGGGATGACATTTATCCCCGGCTCTGCAGAATTTTTTTTCATTTCCGGCACTGGTTTTTTCTTAAGGTTAGCCTGAAGTATGGAATTGATTTTATAGTATTACTACAAATATTTGATGAAAAACACAGACAAAATCAGCTGATTTGAACAACGCATCACTAATTCTGCTAAAAACTCTGGAAGTAACACTCGTCCAGTTAATGGTCCACCACTCCAATATTTTGATACAAAGTTGTATGCCACAATGTGGTTAAAAGACAGAAGGCATTCTGCCAGCGATGTACCTTCTGGCCAACAAACAAAAGAATTAGTTATGGAACAACGTCATAATTTGTTTAAAAAACTAAGACAATTGTGAATAATGGAATATTTCATTTCAACAAAAAGAGAATAAATGTAAAATTTGCATTTTTTTGTTAAAAATAAATTCATTACATGTCCTATGAATGTGCAGTTTCAAATTTGTTTGAACCAACTTGAACTATGTTAATTAAGATTCATCAAATTTTCTATTATTTTTGTCGGTTTTGTCTAAGATGCAAATCGAAGACCCGATGAAAATAAATTAGTTACTTGTCCATGGTTTGTAAATTGAAGATCCGCAAACAAAATGTTGGCATCTCGCCGTCGCTGGGGATGTTGTGGATATCCCCGGGACTGAGAAATGTCCACCCCGGCTCTACTTTAGCTTTTTTTCATCCCCGCCGGGGATAACACTTATCCCTGGCTTTACAGAAATTTTTTTTCAGCCCCGGCACTGGTTTTTTTCTTAAATCGAGCACTGGTCATGTTAAACATGATAAATTATAAACAAAAAGAACTTTTGGAATGGGGGTGTATGGTTGGGGAAGGAGCGTTTAACGTGTGGAGGTACCATCTAAGACAACTAAGAGCTGGTAAAGATATACCGAGGCAAAACATGAAAGCTTTCTTGGGCAGATCTAGGTATAGTTGTCTCGTTCAACACGCGAATGTCTGTAAATGTGTGCAGTTGAAGAAGATAAAGTAAATATTCACGACAAAGAAGAAATATTAAATACTCACTATCAATAATAAAAAAGTCTGTAAATGTGTGCAGTTGAAGAAGAAATAGTAAATACTCACGACGAAGAGGAAATATTAAATAATCACGACAAATAATTGATAAACAAAATGCGCACCAAATATACTCGCATTTAGTAATTTTGGAATTCCCCAGACTATTTTTATACTGGCGGTCGACGCGCGCTGTTTTTTTTAACTCCGCGAAGGTGTGACGCAGAACTCAGACTTTTTTTTTTAGCAATGTACTCTTTCAGCTCGTGCGGTGCCGTGTATTTGTAACGTGCAGACAAGTGGCTTTTATTGCCATGAACATCCTATACACCACACGGTGTGAAGGTCTGTCGAACCACCGTCTATGTTAGACGATTATGTATATAATAGATAGTAGGGTGCATCACCAAAAAAAAAAGTTTAATATTTGATCTGTCTGCTATTTAAATTTGTTCCATTGATAAAAAAAAAGCATTGTGTAAAAAAATAAAAAAAAATATTTGACAATATTTAGAGGTCCCCCGGACTTCAACAAAGTTTGCATAATTTAGCTAAAACTAGATAAAACTATCCTTACTTGTAAAGTCTTACAGACTTACATACAAAAAGTGAAGCGCTATAAACATTGTTTTATAGTCTTTGGTTTTATAATGTTTGGCAGCCATGATTGATTTGTGCTAGAAATTAAATTCAAAATTCACATTTTATTACCAAAAACAACACTTGTCCTTACCGGAAATGGATGACCAAGGGAAACATTTTAATTTCTTTATTTTTATAATGTTAATTTCCGATACAAACGACCTTTAAAACAGAACATAGAAATGATATTGTGCTTTGCAGTGTCCTGTCCAATATGTTATTTCTGTTACTTCTGTGTTGAACAGAATAATATAACTCATTAAACTTAAAGATTAAATCTAACTATAGAATATTATATTTGAACTCCAATAGAATATTTTGAATTAATACAATTAAAGTGCATGTTTTTTATGGTGCTGTTTGGGTGATAAGAAACATAACAATACGTTTTTTACACCTAAGGAAATGCTGACTGACCCTGACACCACTTCAACAGTGTTATATCCAGTTAATACTGCGTCTCCTGCCTCACGAACAAAGAAACCACAAACTCGTCGGAAGACTGAATTGTTTGGCATTGGCACTACAATCTGTGTTGATGATGCTACAATTACTGGAAGTCGACTACCAACTTGTTTACAAGTTATGAGGTGCATGATGTATCACTGCAACGTAGCAGCACACAGTGTGCGTCCAGGTTCTCTTGGTGCACCTTCTCGATTTACAACTGCCAAAATTGTGCTGAATCAAGTTACTGCTTTCTACGAAAAAGCAAACATTCCAATGGTGACAGAGAGGACAGCATGTGAGAAGATTGTTCAGCTTCTTGATGAAAACAATAAACTTCGTTCAACTGATAAAAGTCGCCGAAACACACCAGCCACCAAATGTAAAATGGGACAAATGAAATCTATGTTGGCAACAACTTTTCAACTGTGGCCACCAAATGTCGAGACTATTATCAAGAATGCAGAAGTTCTAGCATTCTTGAGGTCTATGAAAACAGACAGGTCTTACAGCTTTGGATCATTTGACAAAGCACTTGCAAAAAAAGTCGCTCGACGCCATTCACGAGATGCCGTAGCATTGGAACGTCAGAAACGCGCAACAGAAGAAGATTCAGCATGTTCAACGATATCAGTGCCTCCCAACTATGGTCGCAGTGACGAACCCGATGATTCTACTTCTAAATCTGAAGATTATATGGAGTTTGTTGATAACTGTTTTGATGATATAGTGCCATTGCAAAAGCGAAGTAAGCCAACATGAACTTTGGTATTTGTACCTCCAGATGTTTTAAGTCGATCAAATCTTGTGTCACTAGCGACAAGATTAAAGATTACACAAACACATCAGGCAGCTTTCACACAGGGCCTTATTAGCGAGTCTGGGGGTGATGTATCAATGGTGGCTTCCTCCTATGCCACTACAGATCGTTCACGTCGCAAAGTTGTAAGTGAGATATCTACAAAGATCCACGACTCCTGGGAACCACCCAAACTCTGCACGCTCCACTGGTATGGCAAACTGACACCTTCTCTAAAAAATCATCGTGTCACTGAAGAACGCATAACAGTTGTTGTTGGAGATGCAAAGTAATTGAAACTTCTAGGAGTGCCAAATTATGCCAATGCAACAAAGAAACCCGTTGGTGAAATAATTGCAGAATTAACCATGAAGAGTGGCATTGTAATGATTGTATCGTTATTATGACATTCAACACAACAAGGTCAAACACTGGTCATCAGACTGCTGCCTGCATTGCTATACAAAATAAGATGCAGCGTGCTCTTCTGTGGTCAGGTTGTCGCCATCACATTGGTGAAGTTCTCCTCTCGCATGTGTTTGCAGACATGAAAATGGAAGTTTCCAAATCCCCGGATATAACTTTGTTCACCAAGCTGCGAAGTAATTGGGAATTGGTGGCACATGATTGATATCACGTTCGTAGTTCGTTTACGTTAGCTGATCATGATCTGAAGACTCAAGAGCAACTGACGATAATGAGAGATGCGGTAATTGCTCATGCCAACTCTAGTAAACAAACCGAATTCTTGCGAGACGACTACCACGAATTCCTTAAGCTGTCCCTTGTTTACTTGAATGCTACAAATAAGGAGGTTAACTTTAAAAGACCAGGTACCCTGCACAAAGCCCGATGGATGGCAAAGCTGATATATTGCCTAAAGATTGCACTGTGTGAGGAACAAATTCAAATATTGCCTCCAGGTACTATTACCATACGTGACCAAGTGCCAAAGATTCGTGCATTTGCTTCATTTGTAACACATGTTTATGTCGTGTGGTGGCTCACTTGCAAATTGAGTGACGATGCACCATGATCTACAGCTCTGCAAGCGACTTTTGGATTACAACGATGTCAACAGAGACATATCCAATTCAACGATCCGTGCTCTGAATATGCATCTATGGTACCTCACTGCTGAAATGATCCCACTTGCTCTGTTCAGCAATGAAGTACCTGTGTTGGAAAAGCGAGCTCTACCAGGTGCTCTACTAAGGCTTCGATCTGTGGTTACCCTCCAAACTACACAGAATCGATTTGGAAACGGTTGGGAAAAACCACGATTCCAATCAATTGATTCTTCAACTCGGTTGTGTGATCTGGCTGGAGTTGACTCGTGGTTTACTATATACAGACTTCAACTGGACACAGGATTCCTCCAACTGCCTGTTGATGATTGGTGCCAAACAGCTTCTTACATTGCCAGTGCAGAAAATGTTGCTGCTATTAACGTTGTTAACGATTGTGCCGAGAGAGGAGTGAAACTGGCATCTGACTTTGTTGAAGCAGCGCGAACGGATGAACATTTTCAAAACATTCTTCAAGTGGTAGAAATGGACCGCAAAAACATCTCAAATGTGCGTAAACCTTACAAACGTGCAACAAAGAGAAACTGATTTAAATGCAACAGTAATAAACACTTAAATACTTTTATGTAATTTTCATGTAGGCTAGAATAAACATTTTCGCCTTACATGTCACGTTTTGTGATTTCTTGGGCGGGGGGGGGGACCTCTAAATCAACTCTGATTTGAAAAATATTTGACACAAGTTATTATTAATGATATTAGAACAAATTAGAAACATAGACAGCTGAAAAACAACCAACTTTTTCTCTATTGTGGGGATGCACCCTAATATATATATATATATATATATATATATATATATATATATATATATGTCCATATTTAAATAACAGCCAATATTAACAAAAACACAATTGTTATATCAACCGGGGAATAGAAATAAACTTTAACAGTTCCTTTAAAAAAAAAACGAAGATCTTCCCAAATGTTTTTATTTCTTGGTGAGGGTTTCAAAACTATGCCAATACCTAAATGTGAGCATTCGGTCCGGTTGGCTAACGGCTTGTTCCGTTAACTTGGGATTTAAATTGAGACAGAAATTTGGAACATGGCTCAAAAAAAAAAACTCTATCCCAAATAATCCTGACCATAGTTTGATAGAAATAAGAAAAAAGAACAACAAAGAATGGCGCTGGTATTCTGTCACCCATGTTGAACAGAAAAATATCCGAAATTTGAACTCAGCTGCTGTCTGGTATGTGTATACAATAACTGTCTACTGCGGGTTGGCCAGCTCAAAAACAGATTACGCCGTGGAGTGTTTGTTGAAACAGGGATATTTCTGGACATGAATCAATAATGTGAATGTTCTGGTGCATATCTCCCTAGTATTCAAACTATCCACATACAAATGCTGGCACTAAGTAAACTGGAGATTCAGCAGCAAGGCTCAAGTTTGAACCGTTGAGAAAAAAATTCTTCGGGGTGTGGGGGAAATCTTTTCATCTGTGGCGGCCTAACCCGACCTCACCCACATCTCTCTGTTTTATTTATTCTTAGACTTTGAACTTCCTTAACCTTAACTCACACATCGCCCTTGGACTCAATGAAATATTATCAATCACACACAGAGGCGTCACCATGACAAATCTCTCTAGGATTGTGTGTGTTGAGGAACATGATATACATCTGTGCCATTTATTTTGAAATAACATGACTACATTATTAGGAAATTCATAAAATGAGATTTAAATATTTCACTTTTTCTATTTGTAGGATTTTTAATTCCTCCCCCCCCCCCATCCTTTTCTACATGGTCAATTATGTCGTTCATCAAAAAATAGTATTTATTAATTTGTTCCTTAAAAAATTCATCACATTTGGTGAAATCTGCATTTATGTGAACATTTTTTGATGCATAACTTCGGGGCTACAACCATCAAAGTTTTAGAGCTTAGAAAATAACTAATAGTATACCCGGCAAATCCCGGGAAGTTAGAGTGCCAAGTGACATATGAAACATTTCTAAAGCATAATTAGTAGAAGATATTGGTGCGAATTAATACCACCACCTAATGCGTAAAAATAATCTATATTTAATCCGTTACAAATTACATTGTACATGTACCTGTCATTGTACCTGTCATTGTATCTGTCATTGTACCGTCAACTTATTCGAGATAAATTATTGTGACAATATTTGTTTCTCTCATTACTGCAAATCAAAGTAATGCTTTAGAAAAAAAAAATTATTTAGGAAACATTTTTATGTGCTACTGTGTCAGTCTTTTTTCAAATTGTGGGTGCGGAACTAATTCTGCTGTATTTTTTAACATTATTGTTATTTTTAATCCCAAGTTCAACGTGTTACATTTTAAAGTGTTTGTGTGATTGAAAATGCCACATTTTTTCGTGTTATAGTCTTCAATGTTGCCTTTTACTTTTGCCTTTACAATAATAGGAATACGTCTGGTTTCTGAGTGAAAAATATCAATGAAAAAAGTTATCAATTTGCTTAAAAAGTATGACAGGTTATCATTAGAACTTTTACTAATATTGTAGCACACACATGTTGGTTTACATACCAAATAATAAATAATTATAAAAAAAAATGAAAAAACATTGAATTCTGAAACAATTACATCCATTTGAATAAATACCGTATTTAAAACTGAATGATAGATTACACTGGTAAACAGTGAATTCATTGCCAGTGATATTTGAATCATTTTATACAAAGTCAACTATGCTGATTTAGAATATGTAAGTGCTTTTGCTAGATTGGCTCTATTTTACGAGATAATTAAAATTAATTAAATAATGCTTGGAATTGGTCAAGAATTGCATGAAGTATAATAGTATACTAACAAATAGCAGTGAAACTGTTAATAGTCATGCAGAAATTTGTTCAAAAATATGTGTAATAGTGTTATACAAGAAAACATTTTCATTTGAAGAACTAATTATGTCTAATTAATTAATATGTTAATTTCTATGGTAATGTATTAGCAAATAGCTGTTTGCTCGACTTCCTTTTGTATGTGTCGTTGGTGCAATTTCGCTGAAGGCTCCAACAGTAGTCAGTCATCATATGTATGTCCCATCTTCCTTGATATCTCTCCTCCATCGCCATCATATCCTGATGGAACCTCTTGTCTTGTTCCTCACTGAAGTCCCCAAGGTTACCTGTGCAGGTAATGTACCTTGATGCTCATATTTGTTCCACTGTTTCTGAAGTTAGCTAGCATATCTTGCACAAGTTCTTCGTAATTCTCTGCTCTGTTATTACCTAAGAAGTTCCTGACAACTGAAACAAAACTGTTCCATGAAGAAGCTTCAAGGTGATCTATGAAATTAGTAAAATGTCGATCGTTGATGAGTTTTCGAATCTGAGTACCGTCAAAAATCCCAACTTTCAGCTTCTCCATGCTCAATCCGGGGAATGATCTGCAAATATACTTGAAGCAATTGCTAGATTTGTCCAAAGCCTTAACAAATTGTTTCATTAAACCTAATTTGATATGAAGCGGTGGGAGAATGATCTTATTTTTGTCAACCAGTGGCTTGTTGATGATATTTTCTTTACCTACAGTCATGGTTTCCCTTGCAGGCCATGTTACTCTTGTCCAATGATCTTGCCTTGCCCTGCTATCCCAAATGCACATGAAGCATGGGTATTTTGTGTATCCTGATTGCTGCCCAAGCAAGAAGTTTACCATGAACACAAATTGACCACAGATGCTCATAATAACAGACTTTCTGCAATACTGTTTTGATATTCTCATACTCTTCTTTAAGTGTTGTTGAGTGAGCAATGGGAAGAGATGCATATCGGTTACCATTGTGTAACAGAACACATTTCAAGCTTCTGATGGAATTGTCTATAAAAAGATGCCAGTCTTCGGAATGGTTGTCTTGTAGTCCCATTTGGAGCAGAAGTCCAGGGATGTCATTACAGTAAACAAGATCTTCCTCTTGACTGAAATATGGAAGAAGAAACTCTTCTCTTTTCCGATAAAATGTTATTTTAACTTCTGGTTTGAGAAAATTTCTTTCACTGAGCCTGGACGCTAAAAGCTCAGATGCTGCTTGGACAGATTTAGGTCTCGTATCAGGTCATTGAGTTCTTCTTGGCTGAATGGTTGAGGTGTTGAAGAGCTTCCTTCATAATCGCTTCCACTGTTTTCACCTGCCAAAAACTCCAGATCTTGCCCCTCGTCGGAGTCTGAAGGTGAAAGCTCTAATAATCCAGTAAACACTGGTATAGGAACTTTTTTGCTATATGAAATTGGTCTCTTTGCAGATTCAAGATCAAGATAATCCCAATTAGATTTCTTGTGGCTATTGAAGCCTTTAACATTCACATTACAAACTAACAATCACCAAAATGGTCTTTCGACTCTCGCCATACCATTGGTACACCGAAACTTAGACTTTTCTTCTCACAATTTGTCCACTGCCGTAGGCTCTCCATACAGTTTTTGCAGACCTTATGGGGAGCCCAAGACTTGTCTTGGTCTCTCAGCTTCACACCGAAATAAGCCAAATATGCCTGCTGCACAAAGTCGGTTATATTTCTTCTTTGCTTTTCAATCATGTATTCACCACAGATGTAACAGAATACATTCGGATTATTTTTGCAGCATCTTCGTGGTGAACTCATGATGTCTTTAGAAAGCAGAGATAAAGAGAAAAAAATAAACCAAGTTATAACTTGGTATAGTTAAATTAAACAACAGATACCAAACGTATTGCATTTGTTTTACACAAAGGGTACAATCATATTTTCAAGGGTATCCAATATCTCAGAAACTAGAGCCAATTCAGCAAAAGCAGTGGCAGTTTTGAAATCAGCACCCATGAATTGCTATAGATTCATTCAAACATTCTTTGCAATTCGAAAAAAAAATTTTTTTGTTGAACTGTGTTATTGATAGTAAAAATGTCTATCCGACTTTAGAAAAACTAAATTACATTCTTGTCAGTGACTTTGTATATATAACATATAGTCAATTTATTTGATATGTGAACACGAGGTGAACGAATGCAGCTCGATGCATCACATTTAAATTGATTACAGTTATCGTACATTGCGACAATTTGAACGGACCTATTGGCTATTTGCCAAATTTTTTCAAGAATTTCGATCAAATTCTGGAAATATTATTTTTAGAAATGTTCATTTGGTTTATTATTAAATGTATGTAATATATATATATATATATATATATATATATATATATATATATATATATATAGCCTATGCATTATACAGTAATGTTCTTTATGTATTTAGCGTGAATATTTTTTTTTCAACAAGTGTAACGATGTGCAAGTGGGCGTAAGTGTCAAATTATCATCCAATACTGTTTACCAGATGTATGTAATTGCATATGTAGATGACAACATTGTATGTCTAAATGTCTTTATTCAATGTTACGAGCAGTGCAGGGGGGATATCTTGGAAGATATATAATAAAAGAAAACTGAGATCGATTCAGACTGTGTCTACATTTTTATATTGACCCGGCCAACCAGTAGCCTATGGTCATTACATTTTCCTTTATTGCCGAAAAGGAAAACGGAAACGGAAGTACTCATTACCTTCATGGGCGTCTACTGTGTCATCACGTCATAAAAAAAATACAAGTAAACAAAGGGAGGGAAAAAAATGTGTACTGACTGTAGCCGATGACATCAGAACTGAAATCAACCAATCAGTGGAGTGTCCTTTTTTCAAAACAAAAATGGGTTAGTAAGTAACAAACTGAATTTCTGGCGGGATGATTTGGAAGTTGGGTCAAAGTAATGAACCTTGCACTTTACAGGTTGTGGTTCCAACCCCAGATATTGTTGTTCAAAATCCACAAAGTGTGGTTCAAATCCCGCAGATGAGTTTTGAAAGA
This sequence comes from Bulinus truncatus, assembly GCA_021962125.1. Taxonomy (NCBI): domain Eukaryota; kingdom Metazoa; phylum Mollusca; class Gastropoda; family Planorbidae; genus Bulinus; species Bulinus truncatus. The sequence goes on along the minus strand of JAGDYQ010000027.1, from coordinate 8,241,979 downwards.
TCTACATTTGTCAGTTAAATATCCGTTTGTGTTCAAAGACAAGATTAAATAAACAGGGACGTGGATGAGACCCGAGAGGGGGGGGGGTAGCCACCCGAAACCTGTCCCCCCTGCCTTTAGGTCTGTCACAATGATTCATGGGTAGTCACAAAGCTGGTACGGTCACTGAAAACGGCCAATACATGAATTTAAAATGTACCGAAAAAAACCTCTTGGAGCCAGCAACAATTTCTAGTGCTGGTGCCCTCGAAAATTTTTAGTTTCTTTTTAACTATTTCAGTTCATGAACATTCATGTCTAGTTCTTCCATTAGTATTATTGTTCATTCGGATGAACATTTAAATTATATGTATTCATTGTTGACATAACTGAGCACCACCTGTATTTGTGTGTTGGTGTATTGTTTTGCTTTAAGTGTGTGTGTATTTGTGTGTTGATGTATTGTTTTGCTATATATGTGTGTGTATGTAGATTTAGTTTTGTTTCAGTCTGATGGTTCAGAACTATTGTATTTGGATCTATGTGATTTAACAAATCAATCACGATCCATTGTTATAGCTCTTATTTTCTAATACTCTACCTCCAGCCCAAAAACTAAAAAAATTTTCAATCTATTGGATCTGTAGTTCTCAAACTTTACAGTAAAAACTCTACTTTTCGCAAACCCTCTGTTTTTTGTAAGACGTATAAAAATACAGGTAATTATATATATATATATATATATACACATACATTCAAGATAAAGTAGTTGTACATTTCAATTTAGTCGCAGACCGCCTAAAAAAATGTGCCCACGACGCTACACACTTCGAGAATCACTGTGTCAAGTAATTCAAATAATGTTCAGACATAAAAGACCATCTCATTATTACATTAGTATCTGCTCAACTGTAATCTCTAGAAATCATTTTATTTCTTAAATCTTCTTAGAATTTTTAAAGAATATTTACATCTTTTTCTCCTGTCGACTAAAGTTGTTTTTTTTTTTTAAAAAGTAAAATGAAACTTATAAAAAAATATTATTTCCTAATGTTGTCTTGGTCATACAAAATTTAATAATCGGCGTAGGCTGATGTCACGTGTCTGGGTAAATGAACCGAATGAAATATTTCCTGTACTTGACTAACCTACGGGACAAAGTGTTACGTAACACTGTAACCTTTTGTTACAGTTGATTGTTAAGAAAAAAAAAGATTTAAAACGGAGAAATTAGACTTTTATTTGAAAAGTGTTCAGTAAAAACGGTATTAACATATGGCAGTTACTTTGTTTATTTGTTGAATTGTATTCCTTTTTAACCGTATAAAATGTGTCCTATTCGGTGTGTGTGCGTGAATGAAGTCTCTGTAAGAATGAGATGAAATGGGACGGTTGTTTTATGGTGCCTTTATTTGATCCCCACCATAGACGATAGTGCCGTAGCAATGGAGGAACCACGGGAGATTTCGCGGAGACTTTAACCATGACCTGAGATATCCATTGGTCATCACAGGAGACTGAACCAACATGGACAGTCAGGCCTTTTACCGCTCGACCATCCGGCCCGTTCTATTGGGTAGAACAATTTTATGTGAAGAGATCTGGCTCAAAGCTCACGTGACTTGCTGGTTGTTGAATGACTAGTGGAATCCCGAAGATGACTTGTTACTTAGTAACCTCTGACCTGTCCACATGTTGACCACAGCCAAGACAATTATGGAAAAATATCAAGTAGAAAATTGTCTGTTAGTGACATTTTTGATGCAAGCTAAATAATTGAACACACAATCTTTACATGAATATCAAGGGTTTACACCAACTACAAAAACGATCGTATTTTAATTGGTACATTTTGCTGAGCAAATAAGGAATTATTTATAAAATTGAAAAATTAGGATATTTTGTTTTCCTTTCAAGGTATTTATTTCCTTAAGTCAATGAAAGTGACAGGTCTTTTGGAATATATAAACCACTAATTAGACAGTTTTTGTAGAGCCCTTCTTTTATCCATCGTAGCCGAAATACAGTGGCCTTGGAGGCACAATTGTAGATAGAGCAACATCTTGTAGACATGGCTACAGCTTGTAGATTGGGCTACAGCCTACAGAAATGACTGCAACGTGTAGGTAGAGCAACAGGTTTTAGATATGGCTACAGCCTACAGTCTACAGATTGGGCTAGGCCCTGTAGATATGGCTACAGCCAACAGATAGTGCTACAGCCTGTAGATATGGCTTCCAATAGTAGATAGGGCTACATCTTGTAGATAGGGTTAAAGCCTGAAGATCGGGCTAGTCTTTTAAGTTATATTAACTTTTTTTGTATAAGTAGCGACCAATTTTATCAAATTAAAATACACTATTGTCGTAAATATTTGTAGTGGTTAAAGGATCTTCCTGATAAGCCGTCATTACTCGCAGCTTACCATGGTGATACTTATAAATAAATAACACAGTCGATGTAAAAGAATGGGAAAAAATGATCCAACGATTAGACCAACATTAAGAAACAAGCAATTTAAGTCTTTTCCGTTTCGGACAAAGGACATTTTAGAGCATTTTTCGTGAAAGCAGTGGCTACGGTTACGATAAATAGAGAGGGAAGTAATCATGTTGAATAACTGTTACAAAAATAAATAATGATTACGCCCCTTTGATTAACTTTTATTAATTATATTTAAAATATAAACAAAAACGGTACTTAAAACGCCCCCTTTTTTTGGCCCTCAGAGGTCAGATCGCGAAATAAACTTTTGATGTACACTTAGCAGGCCAAGACCTACAAAATGATATATACATCATGGGTCTAGGACTTATGGTTGCTGAGATCTAGGGCGCTCCATTGTTAATATAGCTTATATAGTAAAAAACGGTACTTTATAAGCCCCCTTTTACGGCCCTCAGAGGTCAGATCGCGAAATGGACCAAAGTGTTTTTTTTGGCAGGCCAAGACCTACAAAATGATATATACATCATGGGTCTAGGACTTATGGTTGTTGAGATCTAGGGTGATGACGGACAGACAGACAGACAGACAGACAAAACGGGGACAATGGAGCATTTTTTTCGAAAATGCTCTAAAAATTAACAATATTTATAATTTCAAAAAATTACACTGAAGTTTGTTTAATAATTTTCAAGAATTTATAAAGTAGAAAGTTCGCTTTATGATAGACGAATAAATTGGACTTTTTTTTGTTTCCAGAAGACTGAACTCTATGTGAGTACCTTACAACACGTAACAATAGTAACGACATAACATCTGGACACAGATGACGCTACTTCTGTAATGGTGTGACCTCTGGAAACAAATGACTCCACTTCTGTAATGACGTGATATCTGGACACAAATGACTCCACTTCTGTAAGGACGTAACATCTGGACACAAATGACTCCACTTCTGTAATGACGTGACCTCTGGACATAGATGACTCTACTTCACTTGTGTAATGATGTGACCTCTGGACACAGAAGACTACATCACTTATGTAATGCTGTCTTCGTGATGACTTCATTCACATCACTTTAAATACCACGTTTGACTGTTTGTTTTCATTTACTAGGCCAACATGACCCAGCTATGTCTTTAATTCAGAACCTGTGTCTTGGTCCAGCTGAGTGTACCATTAATGTCGGTCAAGGCCACGGCCATTGTATAGCGGATGTCAACGCACGTCACGGGACAGTGTCTGTCCCCTCCTTGACATCGTCAACACCGGAAGTGACCGGCAGCACACAGAAGGCATTCCAACAGATCTTGAATCCGGGTCTCCAGACATCTTCCCCTCAAATCAACCTCCAGACAAGAATCTGTGATAACTAGCCAGAAACTAACAAAAAAAATGAGAAAACACACTTTGATGGTTGATAATAACAAACATGTTAGTACCGTAGTGGACGGGGGGGGGGAGGCAGTCTGGTACATGTTGTTTTAATATTTCTGTTTCTGACATAAGTACTCTTTAAGTTTCATTTGGTTTTCTTTCTTTGTCTTTGTAATTATAGTAGCTATTGTTTGTAAACCATTATTTATTTTAGACTTTGTTTTTAGACTGTAAAAACTTTTTTTCCTGTGACAAATCGTTTTAATTTGCTAAAATTAGCTTGTAATTTATTCATAGTATCTTGTGATCTCTAAATTCGGATCGATGGCTCAAAAGTTGTTCATTTTATCTATACCTATAAGAGGCATTTGCTGTCTGTCTGTCTGTCTGTTCCCTTATAACTCAAGATGCAGACAAACAAATAACGTGAAATTTGTTACACATACGCATAATTACATGGGGAAGGTTATAGGACAGGTTTCGTTTCATATCGATGGGTAGTTTAATTGTAATTATTTTTTTTTATTTTAGTATTTTACTATATTAAAGTAATCTCGACGGCGCCATAAATAAAATTCCTCTGTGACGTCATTTCCCGATTCGAATAGAACTTGCGCGCTGGTGCTGTATTGTGCCTTTGTGATGCAAAGAATTGTTGTTGTTTTTTCATGCTCCCTGATTTGTACAGTTTGAGGAAGATAAAGGAATGAAGAAGGATTTTAGAAGAAGTGTGAAGCCATAATAATAAGTATATATATATATATATATATATATATATATATATAGAGAGAGAGAGAGAGAGAGAGAGAGAGAGAGAGAGAGAGAGAGAGGGAGGGAGGGAGGGAGGGAGGGAGGGAGAGAGAGGGAGGTGGGAGAGAGATAAAGAGTGAGGGGGCAGGGAGGGAGAGAGGGAATGAGGGAGGGAGGAAGGGGGAGAGAGGGAGGGAGAGAGATAAAGAGTGAGGGGGCAGGGAGGGAGAGAGAGGGAATGAGGGAGGGAGGAAGGGGGAGAGAGGGGGAGGGAGAGAGGTGGAAAGGGGAGGGAGGGAGAAATGAGGGAGAGAGTGGTTAGGGAGGGAGAGAGGGGAGGGAAGGAGAGAGGGAGGATGGACGTTGGGAGAGAAGGAGGGGGAGAGGGGAGAGAGGGGGTAGGGAGAAAACAGAAGGTAAACAGAAAACCTTATTTTAAACCCGGGCAAAGCCAAGTACTTGCAACTAGTATTTTACTATTTTAAAAGTACGGTAAAGTTAACAAGTGTAATGTGAGGATAAACATTAGATGTCATTAATGTGGGAATAAACTAAAAGAAGTGATACACATTAGATTTCATTAATGTGGGAATAAACTAAAAGAAGTGATACACATTAGATGTCATTAATGTGGGAATAAACTAAAAGAAGTGATACACATTAGATGTCATGAATGTTGGGATAAACTAAAAGAAGTGATACACACGAGATGTCATTAATCCACCGAGTACAACATTTTTGAAGAATCAAGTAGAGCTGTTTTGAAGTTGAATTGACTTTCCTATAATATCTTGGTAAAAATAAAATCCTGTATGAGGTTGTTACAGGGGGGCGGTGTAGTGCAGGAACATTAGGGACCTATGAAAAAAGGGAGGGTGTCGTAGGAGCGTATGGTCTTGGTGTGTGTGTGTGTGTGTGTGAAGTGACTGCAAGGATGGTTCCCTTCTTTCATTCCCACCATATCCGAAACTGCAATAGCCATGGAGGCACCACGGGAGATCTAGCGGGTTCTGTAATCATGACCTAAAAATATCCATTGGTCCTCGCCTGAGTACGAACCAGGCACTCTGGAGTCGTCTACAGTCGAGCGCTTACCGCACTACCGGCCGTTCCGTCGTATTGAGGTGTAGAGCAGCAGGCATGTTAAACTTGCGGTTCAATAAGTGTGCATCACGTATGTTCCTAGCAAATGGTACATTAGCTATTCAGAAATTTTTGTAAGTTCTTTTTTTAGAAGATTTTATTCTTGTTAACTGCGAACAAATGCAACCTGCGATCTTCTAAACATTGGTTTACTCGCTGGCAGAGGCGATGCAACAGAGGAGATTCAGAAATTTATTCCGGCACCCAACCACGAGCTACGGGCAAAATGTGTAGCCTAATTTTGTTTATTTTTATACCTGAATTAAATATCAACCTTTATTCACTGACAAAGTGTGCGGGTGTAGTGGGGATGGGAGGGGAATGCGTTTAACACTAGCGTGACCTAATTATACGTTAATTGTTTGTTGTAATTTAGTTCGGTGACCCTGTTTATGTTTTCAATCCATGAACGTGGCTAGCCGTGTAAACATTTGAAAGTACGTTGTAGGCGACTATTAATGATTCAAACACAATGCAACACTTTCTACTAAAAAAAAAATTAATGAGACTTCTGCGGCCCTAATGACAACACTGTGTGAGCAATGCGGCCCTCGAGGAACACCAAGGTTTAGGTGGCCGGCGTACGTCACGAAACTGTTCGACTTGAATGTCCTAGATTAGACGCCCGCAGAAAACCTCGGGATTCTGTTACGTCCTGGCGAAAGTTCGTAAGTGTCCTCAGTTTATATGGGTACCTTACCTGAGATGAGGAAGCGTGGGCTTGTGCTAGTCACCAAATGTATTACTTCTGAGTCACTCTATGGCCGTAGCACTATCGGCTATGGTGGGGGTTAAAGAAAGGCTTTACAAAAACCATTGGGACAGTGGTTAATTGGATCAAAGAGAGAAAAATATAACCCTTACAGAGAATAAAAAAATCTCTGCTTGGAAATTATAAACCTTCCGCCATTGTTTTGAAGTAAAATGTCAGTAGATGTCCAATCCATTCAGTCTTTCATTATTTTCATTTGACTAAATTGATTTATTTTGAAGGCCTCCCAGTCTATTCATTGGATTTTAAATGTTTGAAAAAAAATAATTTAGTGTCAATATGATGCATAGATCAGAAATGAATAAAAATGTTTTAAAATATCTATGCACAAAGTTTTTCATCTAAGACACGCCAATTTCAGTCAGTTGGTGCATTCAGTCAGTTGTTGCATTCAGTCAGTTGTTGCATTCAGTCAGTTGCTGCATTCAGTCAGTTGTTGCATTCAGTCAGTTGTTGCCATTCAGTCAGTTGTTGCCATTCAGTCAGTTGTTGCATTCAGTCAGTTGTTGCCATTCTAGTCAGTTGTTGCCCACACTCACACACACGCACAATAGCCACCACTTCCTGTTATTGTCTGAGTTACAAAATAGTATAATAAAAAAGTCTTCCTGTAATGGTTTCACTCGTTTGAATTGAAGTATTTCAGCCTATAATGGAATAGATGTTGCTCTTCTAAAAATAAAAGCTAAAAAAAAAAACTACTTAAATTTTTGCGACATAAAAAAATCTGACAGTGATTTTTACAAGAAGAAATTTAATGGATGGTACATTCAAATTTAATGGATGGTACATTCAAATTTAATGGATGGTACATTCAAATTTAATGGATGGTACATTCAAATTTAATGGATGGTACATTCAAATTTAATGGATGGTACATTCAAATTTAATGGATGGTACATTCAAATTTAATGGATGGTACATTCAAATTTAATGGATGGTACATTCAAATTTAATGGATGGTACATTCAAATTTAATGGATGGTACATTCAAATTTAATGGATGGTACATTCAAATTTAATGGATGGTACATTCAAATTTAATGGATGGTACATTCAAATTTAATGGATGGTACATTCAAATTTAATGGATGGTACATTCAAATTTAATGGATGGTACATTCAAATTTAATGGATGGTACATTCAAATTTAATGGATGGTACATTCAAATTTAATGGATGGTACATTCAAATTTAATGGATGGTACATTCAAATTTAATGGATGGTACATTCAAATTTAATGGATGGTACATTCAAATTTAATGGATGGTACATTCAAATTTAATGGATGGTACATTCAAATTTAATGGATGGTACTTTCAAAGAAGGTTAAGTCTGTCAAGTAATTAATTTATTTTTCTGTAAGATATTTATATATTTGTTTGTCATATATCTTTTCTATTTATTGCCATCTATCTTTGTATGTGTATGTCATCTATCTATCAATTTGTCTAGAAAACCATGTGAATGTCTATTTGTCTGCCTCATCACTTCTATATGTCTGTTTTAAAAGCAACCATAGAAACCTAAAGGCATGTCTATGAAAGCAATATTATCCAGCTTGTATGGTTGGAACCAAAATGGCGCCGTTGACGTCAGACTTTCATGCCCTACTTAATAAATCTATCTTTGTATTTCAAATCTCATCTATCTTTGTATTTCAAATCTCATCTATCTTTGTATTTCAAATCTCGTCTATCTTTGTATTTCAAATCTCATCTATCTTTTATAGCCACATGCATCTTTATACCGGCCATCGGCTTCTGACCCTAACCTTTCGTTAGACCGTCTATCCGTCCATCAACTTGTCTGTCTGCCTGTCATTTTCTAATTTCGTCTATTCGACCGCCTATCCATTTGACTCTCATATTTCTTTCTATTTGTATATCATTTAATGAAATATTTGTCATCAGTCTATTATGTATGTCTCTAATATCCCATTAAACCAAATATCTGTTCATTTACTCCTCTATGCGTCTATCCGACCGTCCTTGCCATCGCTTGTATGTTTATACCTCCGCTGCTGTAACTTCTAAATCAATGTGTTTAGTAAACTGTAACACAGGGGAGTTAGACAGACAAACTGTTTTGGGTTCAACACAATAACTATAAGATCATACGGCTCATAACAGACTGCCAATGGTCATCTAAGATATACGAAATAATTCACAAGTTGACAGTAATGTTAAGTTATATTACAACGTCAAATCAGGATGTAATGAAGCTATACAGTTCAGACAGATCTTATAGATTTTCAACTAGGTATCTAGTGTTGTTTTCGTTGACGAAAACTAAAACTAAAACCTTCGTTGACGAAAATGTTGACTTATCGTCAACGAGAACTAAAACTAAAACTAAAATTAGCAGCAAGAATAAAACTAGACGAAAACTGAAATTATTACAGAAAAAACGGAATAAAAACTGAAACTAAAATATAGTGTTGCTTTCGTTCACGAAAACTAAAACTAAAGCCTTCATTGACGAAAATGTTGACTTTTCGTCAACGAGAACTGAAACTAAAACTAAAATTAGAAGCAAGACTAAAACTAGACGAAAACTAAAATTATTACAGAAAAAACGAAATAAAAACTGAAACTAAAATATGACCTGGGACTAAAACAACACTATAGGTATCACTGCCCCAATCGATTTAATAAATTGTACCTTTCAATTTACCAAAATTAATCTCATTAACGAATCTAAAGAGGGTTTCACTCTTCGATAATAGAACAGAACAGTCTTAATTTCATATATTTCATAGAAGATAATAAATAATACGTTTTAACATAATCATATGTTTCAAATGTATCATAGATAATCATAAATTTCAAAAGTATCATAAATAATCATACGTTTCAAATGTATCATAGATAATCATACATTTCATCAAGTTACTACTATAAAACAAATTCAGCGTTCTAGGTATTACCATAGGGGAGGGTAGGCTCATACTCTAACTTGCAGTTCTCGTCACACCAATTACTAAATGTTCCAGTATTCTTATCGAAACAATTACTAAATATTCCAGTATTCTTATCGCAACAATTACTAAATGTTCCAGTATTCTTATCGCAACAATTACTAAATGTTCCAGTATTCTTATCGCAACAATTACTAAATGTTCCAGTATTCTTATCGCAACAATTACTAAATGTTCCAGTATTCTTATCGCAACAATTACTAAATGTTCCAGTATTCTTATCGCAACAATTACTAAATGTTCCAGTATTCTTATCGAAACAATTACTAAATGTTCCAGTATTCTTATCGCAACAATTACTAAATGTTCCAGTATTCGTATCGAAACAATTACTAAATGTTCCAGTATTCCTTTGCCACTACTTCAACTACTTTTTGAAAAACTATTTCGCGGTTTCTACCAGGCTTGCGGAGCCGCCATATTTTTTTTCGGCTCCGGCTCCGGCTCCCACAAATTTTGCCGGCTCCGGATCCGGCTCCCTATTAAGATAGTATCACACGAGACAAAAAATTTTGTAATTGCTCCACGCTAACATCCCGCTGATAAAAAGGTATGCAAATTTTGCCGCGTTCACCCTCATAGTTAGGAACTTGAAAAATATAGCATTGTCGGTTTTACTAAAAACAAACCATTTCAGTGCATCCAGAAACATATCATTATTTTCGATCGAGGTTTCACTAGTCGCCATTTTCATAAGTAATAAAAAGTTATTTCAATGATCAAATTAGCAAATAGTAAAATGATACATTATTTAAAATATTTTAAAGACTTCAGTATTGATATTTATTATTGATAAATTCGAAGTGACTCTTCGGACCCGGGCAGGCCCGTAGCCAGGATTATTGCATTGGGGGGGGGGGAGAATTTTTTTCGGCGGGGGGGGGGGGATGCCGAAGAACTGATTCTGGGGTACAGCGGCGGATCTAGACAACTTTGACGGGGGGGGGGCAAAACTTTGACACCCCGGGGGGGGGGGCGAAACTGTTTTCATTGTTGAAAATTGGTCTTTGAACAAAAAATATTTCGATAATATAATGATGCATTACCTAAAACTTGCGATAACCGGGGGGGGGGGACATGCCCCCCGGCCCCTCCCCATAATTCCGCCCCTGGTGGGGTAGAAGAAATGTTTGGGGTGAGTCCCTTCCCCAAGAAATTTTTTGCAGTTCCATATCTGGAATGGTGCATTTATGTACCGATTGTTTAGCTATTAATTAGAAATATATAATTTTAACTACGTTTCAATAGTGCATGGCATGTTGCAGTTTTGTTAAAAATAATTTAAATAGTAAATGACAAAAATTGATTGAGGCTGAGCATTTTCTGATTCCTGTTATAAATATATTGACCATTTGTTCTGCTACACAATTGTTACATAATAGATACCTGATTTATATCATTATACTGTTGGTTAAACGTACAACCCGGGAATAACGACAAAGATGCACGAATATAGCTTAGCTATTTGTGTGATATTTCTTATAAAATATTGAAAACAAAGAACAGATCTATCAACAACAAATTGAACAGTCGCAATTATTCAATTTAAAATAAAATTAATTCTGCTAAATAGTAAATTTGCAAATTAAATAACATCACTCAGAAATCACAGAGTTTGTACTTTATTATTTGGTTATACATATGTATAAAAGTGAAGTCAGAAGTCAATATTATTTTATTAACTTATTTAAGTTGCTAGTTGTCCTCAGAAGATATCAATATATAAAACTATTACAAGGTTGCGAACAGGCCCACCGACAGACATTTTGGGTCCCTGGGCAGGGGTGACACGGGCCCCCGTGCTGATATTTATATTTTCAAAAGTTGATTGGCCAGCTCAGTCCGGGCCCCTATAACAAAATTGAACAAAATGATTGATGTTTTATAGCCGTTATTATTAAAATTTTGTCAAAAAGCTCAAATCATGCACGGGGGGGGGGGCTCAGGTCATGAACGGGGGGGGGGGGGGGGTCAGCCCTCTAGCCCCCTCTGGCTACGGGCCTGGACCCGGGTACCAATAAACTCCGATATTTTTTCGGACCACGTTCCAATAAAGTCTGATTGTTATTCGGACCCGTGGCAAATATGTACTTAGCTTAGCTATACATAAACTTTATTATTGTTTTTTGTTTATTTTTTTATAATTGTTTGAATTGTATGATTTAATCGTTACTCAGTGTCAAGGGTTTTACTAAGCGGACTCTGTATTATTATTTTTTCGGGTTCCGTCTAAAAAAGTTTAAATATAGCTAAGCTTAGTGCATATTTGCCACGGGTCCGAATAACAATCGAATTTTATTGGGACCCGGGTCCGAATAGCCACAGCCTTATAAATTTATCTGCTCTGTTTCAGATATTCTGTTTATAATAAAATTGTTAAATACAGACAGCTACCATTTTGTTTTTAGTCTATTACAAATTGTAGGAGGCAAGCAATCAAACAAATTTGTAATTATAAAGCTAAAAAAAAAATTCTGCTGTAAAAAAAAAAAACATTTGGGAGCCGTGGAGCCGCCAGATTTTTTTCGGCTCCGGCTCCGGCTCCAGCAAAAAGTAGCGGCTCCCGGCTCCTCGGCTCCGGCTCTGCAAGCCTGGTTTCTACATCAAACAATAAACCGTCTCTGTTAGTGATAGACAACTGTCGTCGATATGATGGTTCGAACCTGTAACCTGCAATATTCCTAGTGAACTAGCAACCTCACAGCCAGGGATGTCTTAACACATCTAGTTTTATTGACTGCTACAATAACTTCGGAGATTAATACATTGAACATATATAATTATATTGACTGCTACAATATCTCCCAACTTTAATGTACTGAACATATAATTAATTATAATGAATGCTACAATGGTTCCTGACATTAATATACTGAATATAGAATTAATTCTATTGAATGCTACAATAGCTCCTGAGACTAAAATACTGAACGCGTATAATTATATTACACTTAGACCACATCAAGTCACGTAGTTCCATGAACCTGGTATTTTTTGTTTCTACATACATTTGTCTAACATTTATCCCACATCTTTGGGCTGTCCCTCCCACCGACACCTCCCCCACCCCCTCACCCCCACCCACTGGCTCCATTAGATCCCAGCCATTATTACCAGCCTTACAGACGCGAGTGTCTGACCGTCAGCCCCGGTTCTGGCCACACGATAGCCGAGCGAGATGCTTGGAGCTAGTGTCACCCTCTTGGGTCAGTGGCTCAATCTCTTGTCTTCTGTCAGGCTTTTTTTGTTTGTTTTTCTTGACAGACTTTTTTAAACGCAAATAAATTCAACATCACACCAGGTATGTCTGAAGATTTTTATCTAATTTATAAACAACTTTTTTTTTCTTCTTCATTTTGCTTCATTATGTTGTCATGAATGATGTAGTGTTTGTTTATTGATAAACATCTGGACTGTTTTAATATAGTACCCTTTTAATCCACGGAGCATTGAATCTATTGGCCATGAGATTTGTTCCCTATAAGTAACCACATTAACAGTAGTTCACGAATGTTACATTTATAGTAAAAGAAGAGTTTTTTTTTCTGCTGATAATTAATCATTGTTACTTATTTTATCTGAAATTGTTACAATACTAGGTATTATACGAGTCTTTACTAGGTACTATACGAGTCTTTACTAGGTATTATACGAGTCTTTAATAGGTGCTATACGAGTCTTTACTAGGCACTATACGAGTCTTTACTAGGTACTATACGAGTCTTTACTAGGTATTATACGAGTCTTTAATAGGTACTATACGAGTCCTTACTAGGTACTATACGAGTCTTTACTAGGTACTATACGAGTCTTTACTAGGTATTATACGAGTCTTTAATAGGTACTATACGAGTCCTTACTAGGTACTATACGAGTCTTTAATAGGTACTATACGAGTCTTTACTAGGTACTATACGAGTCTTTACTAGGTATTTAACCTTGCGTAGTCAATATTTCTTTTGTAATTAAGAGATGCTAATTAACAGTTACACATGAGTTTGTTTCTCTAATACTGAACGGATAGGCTGATGTCAGGTCTGACATAATCAATTTATTTTTTTGCATGTTTAAGTGCCACTTGTCTGAATAACTGGTGCCCCCTTTCCCCCACACAAACATGATAGAGAGAGCCTACGGCGTAGACATCTTTGCGGGCATCTTTTGACTTGTTAAATTATTTTTGTGTCTTGACTTGAAGTCAAACAGGGCCCCTTTTAGCATCCACCCCCTCTCCCAAAAAAAAGAGCAATAGATAATTTCTCAATAAAAGAAAATTGTGTTAAGAAGTACATTATGAATGTCAGTGCAAAAATCGCATGATCTGTGACAGGAATAGATTTCAGTGACCCGTGTTGGGTGGGGCGGGCGGTACAAATTTTAGCATTGGTTTGAATGAGACAATTTAATTTTTGTGGCATTTACTCAGGCCCGTATCGTGCGGGGGGGGGGGGGGGCAGGGGGGGCAGGGGGCCGCCTACCCCCTGCGTTTTGTCTAGCCCCCCCTGCTTATTTGTTCTACTTAGTAAAATGTATTACCTGCCCCCCCCCTGCTATTGCCTGGCCCCCTGCTGTAGAATGCCTGGCCCCTGCTGTAGAATTTTCACGCTACGGGGCTGTATTGACTATTACTATCTTAAAGAAGACTTTGAGTAAAATGTGGCGAAATTCCATTGAACGGGTAACATGCACCTGTCATGCCAATAAATAGCGCTGAATTAACAATTCAAATGTATGCGACTTGATGTGCGAATAAAAATAGACAAGATCAGCTAAATCTATGTCTATTGACATATTTTGATTAAACCTAAATCGCTGATTTAGCAAGTAAATGATAAAATAAATCAACGGGTGTTGACATAATGTGAATCTTTGAATAAATCACTGCATATTAGCTATATTTTTATTGAATAAATCAGTGCTGATGACGCGATGGTGGTGAAAATGAGGCTGGTGGCGTGAGGCTAGTGATTTGCTAAATTCCATTCTACACTCTCCATAAATAACTCTATAGTTGAATGTACCAAGTCACATAATAAATTCTTCAATCTACCTCATAGATATAACTCAATGACTTGCTTAACTGACTTTTAATGTTCAACTTTCAATTCCATTTGAATGATCAAATAGGGAGGCGATAATATATCTGGTCTTCTGATAGACTGTAGAGTATCTGGTCTTCTGATAGACTGTCGAGTATCTGGTCTTCTGATAGACTGTCGAGTATCTGGTCTTCTGATAGACTGTCGAGTATCTGGTCTTCAGATAGACTGTCGAGTATCTGGTCTTCTGATAGACTGTAGAGTATCTGGTCTTCTGATAGACTGTCGAGTATCTGGTCTTCTGATAGACTGTAGATTATCTGGTCTTCTGATAGACTGTCGAGTATCTGGTCTTCTGATAAACTGTAGAGTATCTGGTCTTATGATAGACTGTAGAGTATCTGGTCTTCTGATAGACTGTCGAGTATATGGTCTTCTGATAGACTGTCGAGTATCTGGTCTTCTGATAGACTGTAGAGTATCTGGTCTTCTGATAGACTGTAGAGTATCTGGTCTTCTGATAGACTGTAGAGTATCTGGTCTTCTGATAGACTGTCGAGTATCTGGTCTTCTGATAGACTGTAGAGTATCTGGTCTTCTGATAGACTGTAGAGTGTACCCTAAATAAAAATGACTACACAAAGTCAGAATGAGTGTACCCTAAATAAAAATGACTACACAAAGTCTGTCTTTTGACAGACTGTCGAGTATCTGGTCTTCTGATAGACTGTCGAGTATCTGGTCTTCTGATAGACTGTAGATTATCTGGTCTTCTGATAGACTGTAGAGTATCTGGTCTTCTGATATACTGTAGAGTATCTGGTCTTCTGATGGACTGTAGAGTATCTGGTCTTCTGATATACTGTAGAGTATCTGGTCTTCTGATGGACTGTAGAGTATCTGGTCTTCTGATAGACTGTAGAGTATCTGGTCTTCTGATAAACTATAGAGTATCTGGTCTTCTGATAGACTGTAGAGTATCTGGTCTTCTGATAGACTGTAGAGAATCTGGTCTTCTGATAGACTGTAGAGTATCTGGTCTTCTGATAGACTGTAGAATATCTGGTCTTCTGATAGACTGTAGAGAATCTGGTCTTCTGATAGACTGTAGAGTATCTGGTCTTATGATAGACTGTAGAGAATCTGGTCTTCTGATAGACTGTAGAGTATCTGGTCTTCTGATAGACTGTAGAATATCTGGTCTTCTGATTTCTGTAGAGAATCTGGTCTTCTGATAGACTGTAGAATATCTGGTCTTCTGATAGACTGTAGAGAATCTGGTCTTCTGATAGACTGTAGAGAATCTGGTCTTCTGATAGACTGTAGAGAATCTGGTCTTCTGATAGACTGTAGAGTATCTGGTCTTCTGATACTGTAGAGTATCTGGTCTTCTGATAGACTGTAGAGTATCTGGTCTTCTGATAGACTGTAGAGTATCTGGTCTTCTGATAGACTGTAGAGTATCTGGTTTTCTCAAAGATTATACTGTATCTGGTCTTTAACAGACTTTTAAGTAATTTCATATTAACCTATATTTTAACACGTGCAAAGCAGCCTACTCACTGTAACCTATATTTTAACACGTGCAAATCTAGCCTACTCACTGTAACCTATATTTTAACACGTGCAAATCTAGCCTACTCACACATGTCATTCATAATCTAATAATCAACTTATTTTGCAATCATCATTTTATCGTCCGGAAATGTTTAATGTTTGTCTCGCCAATGTGATAACTGGATTTGAAACGTGTTATCAATACTCATCCACTTTTTCAAAATTTATGAAGTAAATTATTGTTTCAGTTGTATGATGTACAATCCCAGCGTAGTTTTAACATAGAATAATGAGTTAACTTTCTGCAAATGTTATTATTTCATTCTTTACACAGACGGCATGTTTCACTGAATTTTGTCAATAACAAAAGGGGTTAGGGTGGGTGGGGGGGTATAATCGCCGTCACATAATAAAACGCAGTTGATTTGATTTCATGCTGAGCAGGTTTGCGTGCCATGTTGGTTGTTGTTCAGATTCACAGAGAATATAAACATCTAATAATAAGTGGAGGAACAAAGAAAAGAAATAAAAAACAAAAACATCAAAGATGGAATGGCAAAGAAAGAAAAAAAAAGGGGGCGGGGGGAAAGTCACCAACAATGTTATTAAGAACCAAAAATAGAGTCTGTCATGGTACAAGGATACTGTCACAGTGTCAGACAGGAATGTGACCAAACAGACTAATGTACCCAACCGCCGGAAACCAAAGTCAATGATCAATAACTTCCATTAATTCAATTATCTCTTTGATTTTTCAACGATACAACGTTCAGGGAAAACAAAGATCGCAATCAACGACAAGCAGGGGGAAAAAGACTCCTATGTGGGGATCAGTCCACCTCCCCCCCCACCCCACACCCCATCCACCACCCCAAAA
This sequence comes from Bulinus truncatus, assembly GCA_021962125.1. NCBI lineage: Eukaryota > Metazoa > Mollusca > Gastropoda > Planorbidae > Bulinus > Bulinus truncatus. Next base: position 8,225,057 of record JAGDYQ010000027.1, on the reverse strand, counting down.
ATTTTTAGTTTAAATATTAACGTAAGGTCTCAATTTTCAAAAAGAAAAAAAAAATTTCCTGGTTCTCTCATAATGTTTTTTTTTTCAAAGAAATCACGACTTGATTGTAGGGCGTCATCACGACACGTGACAAATTAGACACTTGACAAAGTAGACACGTGACAAACAAGACACGTCATAACAAAAGACACAAGTTCTTTTATTATTGACTTTGACCTGCATACAATCAGACCAGTTCTTGGACTTTTCGGGGGAGGGGGGGGGTCAGAGACGTGGAGCCCAAAAATACATAGCGCTTTTCAGGACTCTAAAAACATTGCGACTGTCGTGGCTCCAATTACATAATGCATGTCAATGTACTAAACACATTATAGCCTGTAGTGGCCCTAAACACATACCTCCTGTAGTTATACTAAACACATACCGCCTGTAGTGGCCCTAAACACATACCTCCTGTAGTGATACTAAACACATACCTCCTGTAGTGGCCCTAAACACTTACCTCCTGTAGTGGCTCTAAACACATACCTCCTGTAGTGGCTCTAAACACATACCGCCTGTAGTGGCCCTAAACACATACCTCCTGTAGTGGCTCTAAACACTTACCTCCTGTAGTGATACTAAACACATACCTCCTGTAGTGGCTCTAAACACTTACCTCCTGTAGTGGCCCTAAACACATACCTCCTGTAGTGCCTCTAAACACATACCTCCTGTAGTGGCTATAAACACATACCTCCTGTAGTGGCTCTAAACACTTACCTCCTGTAGTGGCCCTAAACACATACCTCCTGTAGTGGCTCTAAACACATTCCTCCTGTGGTGGCTCTAAACACTTACCGCCTGTAGTGGCTCTAAACACATACCGCCTGTAGTGGCTCTAAACACATACATCCTGTAGTAGCCCTAAACACATACCGCCTGTAGTGGCCCTAAACACATACCTCCTGTAGTGGCTCTAAACACTTACCTCCTGTAGTGGATCTAAACACTTACCGCCTGTAGTGGCTCCTAAACACTTACCGCCTGTAGTGGCTCTAAACACTTACCGCCTGTAGTGGCTCTAAACACATACCTCCTGTAGTGGCCCTAAACACATACCGCCTGTAGTGGCTCTAAACACTTACCGCCTGTAGTGGCTCTAAACACATACCTCCTGTAGTGGCTCTAAACACTTACCTCCTGTAGTGGCTCTAAACACATACCGCCTGTAGTGGCTCTAAACACATACCTCCTGTAGTGGCTCTAAACACATACCGCCTGTCGGGCTCTAGTGTTTCCATTAAATACACCATAGCCCGTTATATTGCAATATTGTATGAACGTGTTAATAAAATTATGTATACGCAAATGAGTAACATTGTAAGATTTAGGCACATACCTCTTAATGATGCAATGTGGGTCTTTGATCGTGTCGGCATTTTGCTAGTGGGGACCCTTTAATATTGTGAGGCCTTTGATAGTGAAAGGCCTTTGATAGAGCGAACCCTTTCTCAGTGGGGTTGCCTTTGATAGTGTGAGCCTTTTCTCAGTGGGGTTGCTGCCTTTGATAGAGTGAGGTATTTGCCACTTTGGGCCCTAGTCAATGGTGTGTATAGTCCATGTCTGTGAAAGTTCTGCTTACAATATTTATGATATGAATGTCATACTAAACAATTAATTCTTCTGATAGATGAGATTTAATTTATCTTACGTTAATGATATCTTTATATTTTTTTTATCCTTATCCATATTTTGAAGTGACCCTTTATTAGGATATTCTTGTAGTGACCCTTTCTTAGGACATTCTTGTAGTGAGCATTTGTGAGGACAGTCTTGTATTGACCCATTGTCTGGACAATCTTGTAGTGACCCTTTGTCAGGACAGTTTTCTCCGAATTATCCAAGATATTTTTATTTATTTATTATATTTGAAAAATGAATAAATAAATCATGTTTAATAAGAATACGAATCATGAAAACGAGCTTTCTATTCTAGTTTTTAATATTCGCTAAAATAAATAAAAAAATATGTTTTAATCACATTTATCTTGATTAGCTAGGGTTCTATGTTGCATTTTTATATATAGATCGTGTATCATCATGCTACAAACATGACATGAGTTAAAATGTGTTCACAAATAATAATATTTTAAATTTAGAAACAGAGCCAAAACAAATCATTGTTATTTTTAACGTATGTTATCATAAAGCGTAGAGACTATTTGCCGACGCGTAGGAATTTATTTATTTACAACTCAAATATTGCAACACGTTTTCTAAAGCAGTAAACATAGAAAAAAAATTCCTTTTTTATACCAAAATTAACTAAAAGATTTGTCCTATTTGATTATTTTATTGGTTACCGAGTACACATACTTTTAGAATTAAAATAAAGCCTTCAGTGCGAGAGTACTGTGCGGCACAAACTGAATCGCAAGTGTGTTTGTGTATTTATACATACATTATATGTGTTTTCTGTTTTAATTACCTGCTTCATAAAAACAATAAAAATACTATTTAATATTAAATAATTAATGATTATTATAATTGTTACTTATTATTATTGTTTGTTGTTATTACATGTATTTATATTCTCTTAATCCTATTCTTATTAACTGTTAAAGTGGTAATGTAAAACATGTTAAGAAAAAGTTAATGAAAATTACAAGTGTGTGTGTTTGAAATAGAGAGAGATGAGATTAGGTGGTAGTTCAATGTGCTACGAAGACTTGGTGCAAAAGACAACTTGCCCTTTCTCAAAAATTGCACTAGACCAAGCACATGAGCAAAACAATGCCATCATCAAAGGCATTCAAAGGTGAGGGAGGAACAGTGGGACTCACTGAAAACTCCTCGGCATTGAGACGCTGGACGATTGGAGGGCCAGAGGTCTCCAGAGTTCATCAAGACCTAGAGTTATCTTTTGAAATAAAACACAGCAAAGAATCAGACCAGTATCATGAACAAGACAAAGGATTCCAAGAAAACTTCAAGACTGACGTGTGTAGATTAATTGATGTGATACAGGAAACTGGCAACCCATTTCTTGAAAAAAGCGCAGAGTTAGTCACTCTTCATGATAACAACAATGTTGATGCTGCTGTACACAAGACCTTGAGTAATATACACAAGACTGGTGTAGCTCAATACAACGAATTTATGCAAGAAAGACTTGTTAACATGACCAAGCCAGTTTCTGCTCCAATCAAGCGGAACAATTTCATCTTGATCGCTGGTGCAAAAAGAAAGAAGCGAGCAGCACCACAGTATAGGATTTCATCACTGAAAAGTGACTGTTACCTCTTTTCGAGGTTGTATGTAGCATGCCAAACCAGAAATGGGGGCTTGACAGACTTTTTTTCATATGAAAATCAGTCGGCTCCCCCATCACTGTCCTGTGAGGGACGAATGAGAGTGTCAAGCAAGTCGGGGTATCTGGAGTGTTTGGAACCTCTCCAAACTTCATCAGCAGTGCCAACAGTCACTGACATGACTATCCTTGATTGGGCGGCTGTTGTCAATATGTTGAGGCCAGGATCTGCAAGAACATTTGCTGACTACGCAAACCAGGTGGTTATCCCCTATATGATGCAGACCCTGCAAAATGTCTCCCGTCGTCTAGATGTAGTGTGGGACTGTTATCGAAGTGACAGCTTAAAAGCTTTCCCAAGAGAGCGCCGAGGACTAGAGATGAGAAAGCGTGTGACGCCAGAGACCATATTACCATGGCAGTGGGAAAGTTTCTTGCAGGTGGATGTGAACAATACCTGGTTGTTCGCATTCCTAGCACGATATCTTCTTACAGTACAATCACAGAAGCTTATTATTAACACTCAAGGTCCAGATGTGATCTCCAATAAACCCATTGACCACACGAATCTTTCACCATGTAATCACGAGGAAGCAGACGCACGGATGATGCTTCACCTGGCTTATGCAGCTGAACATTGCCGCAGGATTCTGATTTGCACTGTCTACACAGATGTGGTGGTTCTTTCTGTGGCTGCCATGACTCGCCACCCTCACCTGGAATTATGGATTGCCATGGGTACAGGAAAAGACTTACGATACATTGCAGCTCATGACATAAGCAAAGTTTTAGGTTTTGCCAGAGCCCAGTGTCTGCCTTTGTTTCACGGTTTTACCGGTTGTGACATCGTCAACTGTTTTAATGGTATCGGCAAGAAGACAGCTTGGGAGGTCTGGAGCAAATGCGACCACATTACAGCCACATTTCAAAAACTGTGTTGTGCTCCATTTGAACTAACAGCTAATGACATGTCAGTTCTGGAGCGTTTTGTGACGCTTTTGTATGACAGAGGTAGCAACTGCCATGATGTCAACAGTGCCAATAAATACATGTTTACAAAGACTGGCCGCCAAATTGAAAATATTCCTCCAACGAGTGAGGCCTTGTTTCAGCACTGCAGACGGGCAATTTACCAAGGAGGCCATATTTGGAGCCAGGCACATGAACGACAACCAGTGCTTCCTGATCCAAGTGAGTGCGGTTGGCAGTTTACGGACAGACAATGGCAGCCTTTTTGGACTGTCTATGACTTGTCGTGAACTGTTAAAATGTGCTTGTAAAAAAGAATGCAGATCCAAGCGTTGTAAGTGCAACAAGGCCGGATTAAAATGCACTGCTTTATGCAGCTGTGTCTGTGGAGCCGACTTTTGAGTACAACATCCAGTTCAAGCATCTAACACAAATTGAACTAATTGAACCAGATTAAAAAATGTAAGGTCAATATATCATCATACTAAAAATTTACTTTTGTAGCCATTTTTTTTTGTTACTAAAAATAGAAACTTAACAAACTTGTGCATTTTCTGTATCGCATTTTGTTTCGCATTATAAACTGAACATGTGTGCCAGGTTTGGTGTTTGTAGCTTAAAAAATATCAGTTTGTCACCTTACATGAATTTCTTTAAGCGGCCATTTTTAATGTTACTATAAATAGAAACGGATCAAAATTTTGCTGTGACTCTGTATCACATTTTGTTCAGCATAAAAAAACTGAACATCTTTGCAAGGTTTTGTGTTTGTAGCACAAAAATGCATGATTTGTCAACATAGAACCCCAGTTAGTTACAATGAATCTATAAGCGTCATTTTACAGAACAATGTTTTCTTCGATTTTTTTCTTTTTTTTTATTCCGTTGATCAATCGGCTCACAAAGTAAAGGGAAATAAAAACAGTGAAACTGTGTAGCAAAGTTGGATGATCTTCTCTTCATGTACGTCAAGGAATTGTTTATCCTGACCAACTTTAGAAAAAATAATCTACTACCAAAATGGAAAAAAATAATAAACGTAGTAGGGGGGGATTTGTTGGGGGTGGAATGTTATACAATATATCTGTATTTAGTAGAGAACTTGGTCAAAAAACGTAATTATTTTTATTGAAAATAAGAGAAAATAATGAAGCGCTGACTACATATATAAACTATTGTAGCGCTAACTACATATATAAACTAGTGTAGCGCTATCTACATATCTGTATTAAAAAAAAGCTTTTATTCAAATATAACTATTAAATTATAATAATTGGTTGGGAATTTGTGTGTGTGTGTGTGTGTGTGTGTGTGTGTGAATATCATCGGGGTTTACAGGTTTCAGAGTGTAACAGTCTAGATAACTGCATGTGACATCCAAAGTAACATTCTAGATCACTTCATGCTACGTTAAAAGTAACATTCTAGATCACTGCTTGTAACATCAAAAGTAACATTCTAGATCACTGCATCGTTTAAAATACGTATTGAGAATATACTTCACTTTTAAATAATGTTAAAATATGAGTTGTTAAAATTTGTATACATTTGTCACAGGGGCGTCATCCCCCTGCCTCCCCCCCCCCCAACCTAGGCCAAGGATCCATCATTTTTTTTAAATGTATTACATTATCATGTTTTATTATTCTAAAAATCATGAAATCTCGCAATATAGCGCTCATATCAAAGTACTGGTTTAAGTATTTCCTTATTTGTAGCCTAAACCTGTATGGTCTCTGACAGGTTGGTCTGTGTATTTTTTGAATGGAAGGGGAACGGAGGGATAATTACTTTTATTTTTTTTTTGCTACAAATAGCCTAAAATATATCAATAGTCTAGAATATATCAATAATCTAAAATATATCAATAGTCTAAAATACATCAATAGTCTAAAATATATCAATAGTCTAAAATACATCAATAGTCTAAAATATATCAATAGTCTAGAATATATCAATTTTTTTTTCATTTTAAAACCCACTTTTAATTAATGATTATAATAACGATTTGCCGTGAATTTTTTTTTGCACATTTGCTTATTAATACTTTAATGAAGAAATTAAATTTTAAATTAAAGAGTAAAATTATTTCAACTTTTAATGACCATGTTTGTCATAATTTGTTAGTGTATCTAGAAGTTTTTAACATAAACTGTTTTGCAACCATATAAAATCCCGCCTTGTATAAGTCAACAAATATTTTAGTAAAGTAATGTCTAATTAACTTGTATTTATATTCAATAACATTAAAAAAAAATTCCCAAAATGTGTGGTCAGAATTACCCCCTCCCCTAAACGACATGACGCCCCTGAGTCTATCTATCCAGCCAGGTTACCCACTCACAACATTGCCGAATCATCCCCACTCCCTAGAGACTGTCAGTTGCTGGCCAGAACAACCTGTTCAAATGCTGAACACATCATGTTGCAGATAAATCGTACATTTTTTTTTCGCTGCTTAATTCTGTTATCTGTTTCAAATTTTCAAAAGATTTGTGATAAAATATTTTTAAATATCAATATCATGTTTGTTGAGACTACCTCGGACAGATTGTAATAAAGATAACTCATGTCGCTTCAAGAAAACATGTATCATTTAACTCCCCTGTTTCTGATCAATCGATAGGGGACAAAATAATCTGCAAAATAACCGAATGAATATAATTTTTTATCAATAGTGATACAATCAGAAGCTGCATAAAAATACATAGAATTTTTACTAAATAAATAAATTATTAAGATAAATAGCCAATCAATTGATATATGTACTTCACATTTTACGATTCCAACTTAAAATAGATGTCATTTAAGACTACACAAATTTGTAAAGCCTTCATTTTTTATCCAGATTAAACTGATTTTTAATGAACTTATATAAGATAAACATCACCAGATATCTAACTATCATACTGTACTCACTTAATTGAAACAAGTTCTATTGATGAAAATTGACCAAGTATGTATCTATCACATGGTACTCACTTAATTGAAACAAGTTCTATTGATGAAAATTGACCAAGTATGTATCTATCACATGGTACTCACTTAATTGGAACAAGTTCTATTGATGAAAATTGACCAAGTATGTATCTATCACATGGTACTGACTAAATTGAGTTCTATTGATGTAAAACTTCACCAACAAGTCATATCAAATTGTACTCATTTAATCATGACGCGTAATATTGATTTAAAAATAAATATTATTACTGAAACTATTTTGAATTATTCAGAGTTGGCCAACAGAAAAGGGTCAAGAAACTCAAGGCTGAACATTTCCATAACAGTGAAGAGTACAAAAAATGATTTACTTCACACACAATGCAGACCCCCTCTCCCCTCCTCACATAGAATATCAGTCCCCCCCCCATTCTATACCTCCCCACACCACACCCAACGAACTTTCAGGAAATTAGCTTTTTTGCATTTGACCTTGGCAGCCCTGAGGTCGAAAAGGTCAAACCCAAACCTAGGAACTCCAAACTGGGTTTCTCAAAACTGTGGATTAAATTTTTTTGAACAAGACACAGTAAGGTTATAAACACACGCACGTGCGCACATACTCACCAACAAAGATACATATAAACACACATACAGTGTAAAACAAATTGACAACTAGTTTTAACAAAACAAACAGTACGTATTTACAGCCGTCGTATTCCACGATTATTAAAACAAAATCCTCCTAATAAAAGGATGAATAATCTAAATAGTGTCAAGTGGTACCTCGACATACGATTGCCCTAACCATGGAAATCTAGATATAGCATCAGGAAGGACAACCAATATTTTTAAAAATACGTTTTAGGCTGACACACAATCAAGTGTTTAGCGTTAGTCTTCATGTTTAATAGCAGTTTTGTATATTTGGTACTGATGTTTTTATGAAATAAACACAAACGCAATTAAAGTTTGAAAACTTTTAACAACAAATTTTTTTATTTAAATCTTTATTTTGTCAGTTTAATTATTTTTCGTTTTTTCATTGTTTTTTCATGAACGGTCTCATTCAATTGCTTAACATAATTTTTAGACGAACAATTAAAAATTTAACATAAATAAGTTCTTTTAAATTATGATTGAAATAAAAAAATAATTTCTTCAATCAGCAATGACTCATCAATTGTTACTCTATCAACAATTTAAACAATTTTTTTTTTTATTTCTTTGTCCTAGAAATAGTTTCAGACTACTTGCTGATCTTTTCAATGAATTGAATACTTTCCAATTTAGTAGGCAAGTAGAGAAGGTGTACTCAGATGGCTTCAATAGCCCTCCTCTGTTGACATTGTTGAAAAAAACATCCAGCTTTTTCAATCTTAATACGTCAATGTCTTTAAAATTTTTATCGACTAATATTTCTCTAAAGCTTTTATTTTAAAAATTATGTTATTATAGTATATAATATATATATATAAATGTAGTAAATTGAAAGGGCTTTTTAACAATATATGTTTCAAAGTGATATTATTATGCAAGTATTTTATTATTTTTAAAAAGTTTAGATGAAAAAAGTAAACAAAAATAAATAAATTAAACAATTCACAAACGAAAAGAAGAAAAAAAAATTCATTATGATTCATTTCAATAAAAGTTACTTTTTATTAAACTACATTCATTTCTCTGTGTGTAGGATATTTTTGAAGACATTATATTCAGAAAAAAAAAATAAATTAAACAATCCACAAACACAAAGAAGAAAAAATCCTTGCGTCAGCCTAAACCGTACACAGCTAGAATGAAATTTTATTTGGTTGTCTATCCTGTTATCTAGATATCCATGCCCTAACATACGAAATTCTTGAGGTATGAGCAGTCGAGCGAGTGATGTTTTGCTTAAAAATACAAGAAAAACTGAGATACGAGCAAGTTGGCTGGCTGCACACGACCCAGTTTACTGCGTTTCATTCGTCAGGCATTTTCCCGCGCCTCAGTCAGTGTGCTTGTTTGCCTCGCTGCCGAAGTATCTTAGAAGTTGTGCTCACGTTTTGTGCTTTTTGTTCATTTACAGTACTTTATCACTTTTTAGAGCATTTTCGAAAAAAAATGCTCTATTGTCCCCGTTTTGTCTGTCTGTCTGTCTGTCTGTCTGTCAGTCCGTCATCACCCTAGATCTCAACAACCATAAGTCCTAGACCCATGATGTATATATTATTTTGTAGGTCTTGGCCTGCCATGTGTGCAGCAAAAGTTCATTTCGCGATCCGACCTCTGAGGGCCGTAAAAGGGGGCTTATAAAGTACCGGTTTTTACTATATAAGCTATATTATTAAAGGAGCACCCTATATCTCAGCAACCATAAGTTCTAGACCCATGATGTATATATCATTTTGTAGGTCTTGGACTGCCCTGTGTACATCAAAAGTGCATTTCGCGATCTGACCTCTCAGAGCCAAAATATAAGAGTTTCTTATATACCGTTTTTGCTTATATTTTAAATATCATATATAATAATACTCATTTCCAGTGTGCGTTAAATCGAAAGTAAAGAATTAATACAACAGTATTCCAGTTCAAAATACAGCCATGAAAAAAATCGGATCTGCCCGAAACCAAAAAATAGCCTAGCCTACCAATCAAGCCTAAGGGGATGCAAAGGTTTTGCAGGGTACAGCTAGTAAATAATAAAAGCTAATCAAAGGGGCGTAATCATTATTTATTTTTGTAATAGTTATTCAACATGATTACTTCCCTCTCTAAATTTATCAAAATCCATTCGCGTGGAGCAATATTTATGGCTGTAACCCGGAAAAAAAATACGGATTTCGTCCGAAAATGCTCTAAAATGTCCTTTGTCCGAAACGGAAAAGACTTAAATTGCTTGTTTTTATAACCAAGAGCCCGAAGAAAGGGATTGGAAAGGTCAGTGCTCAGAAGAGGCGTGAAATCATAGAAAAACGAATAAAATCGTTTCTCGAAGTTCCACTGTACTTAGATTAGAGGCTATACTATACTTAGATTAGAGGCTATACTATACTTAGTTTAGAGGCTATAATATACTTAGAGTAGAGGCTATACTATACTTAGATTAGAGGCTATACTATACTTAGAGTAGAGGCTATACTATATCTAGATTTGAGGCTATACTATACTTAGATTAGAGGCTATTCTATGCTTAGATTAGTTGGAAATATGAATGCCTAATTCACTATAGTGTAACTCTTTACTCTAAATACATTTTTCCTATCAAATCTTGTACAGGACCTGATGGTCAGATGATGTACAGGTCATCTACCTCTATTGATACAGCTATTGTATGGGCCTCTCCCCAACTAATTAACCCATGTTTAAGCTGAACCTGTGGGTAAAATAAAAACTGGCTTTTAAGCTGTGGACCATCCGGCTAACAGACGTGAACTCCACCACACAGATATCCCTGTCTCACAAAATATATTTATAATTTTCCTAGCTGAAATACTATTTAAATTGTTGAAATAGAATTTTTCTATTTTTTTTTTGTTTATTAATATGTGTATTATTTTTTGTCTTCCGCTATTAAATCTTAACCATGTCTACTTTTAAAAACGATTCCGACACAACACACAAAGTAGTACTGCGATGTCCACCATAAATCAACCCCCACGATCCCACTATGAGGGGGGGGGAAGGCATATCAGAGGAGGGGGTTGGGGGAAAGTTAACACAAAGCTGGTGCTGTCATAGACTTTGTTATAATCTGAGATATTCATGTGATACTGTTAGAGTCCAGCAGTTAGATGGAACAATCTGGCACAGACATCATTTCGGTTATGAGATGGGATCGGTTCTTGTTGTGGATGTCACAGTGACCCAACGTAGCCCTGCAGTCTTTAAGTTTTACTGATATGAAAAAAACATTTTCTATTTTTAACTCATCAGGTAGACAGAAATCCAACTGGAAAAAAAATCATTTTATTTATTTATTTTTTTTATTTTCAGTTAAATAGGTATTTAAGTGAAGTAGATATTTTATAAGTGTTAATATATTTATCATTCTTCTAACATTCTTCTGCGTACTTGGCAATGAAGTGTTGACAAAATTAAAATAAAGTTTTGTGTTCGCTGTATTTTTCATTTGTCAATATTGGGTTTATATGGTCATTTACTGATGTAATGAGGGTAATATTTTTTATTGTTTTTTTTTTTACTACTGGTCTTCTATCAATTCAAAAAAATGGTTTCTGTGTTGATGTTTAGTGACGTGTGCCTTTTTACTTATTTATAGATAAACATTTTGTTTTTATATGAGATCCGAATGTAAGCTTTAACATTTTAATGTATTATTTTATTGTAGTATAATGTTTATTTATTAATTAACTTACTTTATAATTTGGATGGGGGAGGGATGCATAAAAACCTTTTAATTCTTTAATTACCTTCCGAACTGATTCGTTTAATTTTTTTTTCGTAAATAATTTCGAAATATTTTGATATTAAACAAATTAGTTCAAAAACAGGGACGGTTTGCAATTATAATTTTTTACCCAGGAGGAAAACTTTTTTAAATATTCATTTTATTTCTCCCATTTCATTTTGTTTTCAAAATTTGAATTCTTTGTGTTATTTTTTAGGAAACAAAATCAGAAATGTTTATAACTGCTTGGGAACGTGTACGTTAATTGATGTGATGCTGATGATATATGTAAATATAATTATATATATATATATATATATATATGTGTGTGTGTGTGTGAGAGAGAGAGAGAGAGATTATAGGGATGTACAAAGGAAGACTGATAACAGATAGTCAGTAATAAAACAAATGAAACATTTTATATTTAGTTTAGACAGATAGGTAGACAGACAGACAGACAGACAGACGGATAAACATATATATAGATATATGGATAGATAGCTAGATAGACAGACAGACAGACAGATAGATAGATAGATAGATAGATAGATAGATAGACAGACAGACAGACAGACAGACAGACAGACAGACAGACAGACAGACAGACAGACAGACAGATAGATAGATAGATAGATAGATAGATAGATAGATAGATAGATAGATAGATAGATAGATAGATAGATAGATAGATAGATAGATAGATAGATAGATAGATAGATAGATAGACAGAAAGACAGATTATATGATTCAAATAAGTAAAGTTTTGTTAAAATTCCCCCTCGACTCTATAGACCCAACAAGGTCTGGCATGTTTGCTTCACAAATTAAAACAAAAGAAAAAAGTTCAGCATCAAATTAAAATGTTTGTAGCTTGTCCCCCCTCCCTCCACCCCTCCCCCCGCCCAATGACGACATAATTGTCCAGGCTCTAAGGTAAATGTCTCATTTTCTAGACGCCTCTGGGTATAACAACAATGTCTAGTTTTGTTTCTTTTCAACTCAAGTTCAACACACACAGAAAAAAGAATTGTATTGTTATTATTTAAAAAAAAACTAATCTCGCCCCATTAGTTGTGTGTCGGTGCTGAGACAGAATCAAGTCTAGATGTCAAATAAAGCTTTGGGAACAGCTTGTCAGTGGAAGATGCAGGAAAGGGCTGGGGGGTGGGGGTGAAGTGATACATGCCCAGTAATGAGAAAATTTTGGGGGAAAAAAATAAAAAAAAAAGGTGTTCTACAACTTCCGTTCTTTAGATCACAACATGTTTATGTGTCTGTATGTTTGTATGTCAGTGTGTACTTGTTTTGTACTTCTAAGGATCTTGTTTATGTAACAAAACTAATGAGCTGGTATTATCACTTGATCAGTTTTTGTACACAAATCTATTTTACCTCTTGATAGTTTGTTTTTTTTTTTTTAATTTAATTCGTTTGGTTTATAGATGAAATAAGTTCGGATAACGAATTCGTTTATTACAAAGGAATTAATGAGATACAAGCTTACACAAATAATGTAATTGCAACATGTGACTGCAACGTGTGACTGCAACGTGTGACTGCAACGTGTGACTGCAACGTGTGACTTCAGTGGCCTTCCATGGATGTGCTGGTCAAGGATGACCCGATGGGTATTTGTGATGGGCCTGGTGTGTTGGAAAAACTAAATCGCATAAATTAATAACGTAGCTTTAATAGACATAAAACGTTTAAACAATAAAAGAAGCTACAAATATGCAGGCTTGTCCATGGGACATATTTTTCTCCCATCCTATCCCATCCCATGGTAATTTATGTCTATTCCGTCCCATGGGATTCCCATGAAATCCCATGAAATCGCCAACGACACCAATCATCAACTACAACAATGGCTTACAGTCTGATTACTGGCGAAACGGTTGTGCCTCCGCTACACACAAGCGGTAAACAGATTATGCACAAATGCGTATTGCTTCAGCTACACATGGCAAATTTATATGTAATCTCCGCCCATCTCTTAAAATCAGGCCGTACAATTGGTGTTAATAGCTTGCGCTCCATCTAGTTGTTTATACCACATCTTTGGGCGTGACGCACCAAAATGCAAACGAACCATCTTATATGATAAAAGGTTATGTGTATTTATTTATTTATTATCTGCTATCCGGTGTCCCACCACAAGATAAAGAACAGATTACGCAATACATATTTAAATGAAAAAGATGGATTAAAAGCTTCAAAAATTAACAAATTTGGGTTAGCTCAGGTGCACATCAAGTCGCTATGACGCGGCTACTGTGTCCCATGCCGTGTCCCATGGGACATGGAAAATAACAATATGTGCTGTACCATCCCGTCCCATCCCATGGGACGTTGCCCATGGGGTTCCCGCGGGAATCCCATTCCCATGGACAAGCCTGGACATATGTGATTTACATGTTGAAGGAGCATGAAATAATTTCAATAATGAATTATGTGTAATCAATCAATATTTTCGCTATGGTGCTGTTTTAAAGAAACAAAGGAACCTATTTGTGTTTTTCTTTTAAAACAGCTTGTCATTTTCATTTATGAGTTTGCATATTCATGATGTCTGCCTTTTTTCTTATGTTCTAAAATAAAGTTGAGATCAACCAATACTCTTGAATTCAACTTTTATTAGGTTGTAAAAAAAATAATTTTCAGTAAACGTTTAAATGTAGACTTAATTCACCCATCAATCATGGTTCATTAGATTTTTAAAAGCGTAAAATATTTCTGTTTGACTCAAGATAAACATCAGTGTAAGTGAAGTCTTTCACTCAAGCTTAAGTTTAAAGCTTATTTGTTAACAAAACTATCCACGAGCATACAAATGCCAACACACATACACAAAGGTTAACACACACACACACACAAAATTTTAACACACACATTAATCCCAACACAAACACATTAATGCCAACACACACACACACACAGGCACTCAAAATTGTTGGTGCAACAATGGCACATTAAGACATCATGAACGATATAATTCCCTCCGGACTACTTTACTAGTTATATTTACTAGCTGTACCCTGCAAAACCTTTGCATAGAGTTATATTCCCTTAGGTTTGATCAGAAGGCTAGGTTATTTTTGGTTTCGGACAGATCCCATTTTTAATGGTTTTTATTACAAATGTTTACGTTTGACGATTTTAAACTGGAATACTGTTGTATTAATTCATTACTTTCGATTTAACGCAAAACACACACCGCTATTATTTATGTAATACTTTAGCCTCCGGCTGCTTCACAGGTATAAAGTAGAGACTTATATAAGTTCAAACGTGTCAAATAATAATTAAACCAATGACTTTTAAAGTCACTTTTGGCATAATGAGAAATCTCTAAAATAGAAATTGTTATTTAAAAATACCTTTAAAAAGTTATGCAATAAATGCAGGCCCGGTTTAACCGCTAGGCAGGACTAGGCGGCCGCCTAGGGCGGCAAAAATTCTGGGGCGGCAGCCGTGGTAGTAAAAGACAAAAATAGAAATATTAAAAAAATTGACGTCCTTTAGTAATAAATGGATTGAATAATATTTTAGTGCTAAGAGTTTATTAATATTGAAATTCTTAATATATTTCACTAAATAAAGGACAAAACGTCATATTAGAAATTTAAAAAATCTGGTTTTATAAAAGAAATCAGAAAAAAAAACGCGAGTTGTCGAACGTGGTTGAATACGTCATGCATGATTTGACGTATTCGGGAAAACCACAAACGCAACACATCTATCTATAAATATATAGGATTGCGTCTTGCAGGCTGCTGCTGTTGTTCAGCATGGATGGGTGAAGAAGAGAATTTTATATACAGATATTGAAAAAATAAATTAAATAATTGAAAATTAATTGTCGTTGAGTTACTCGACTGCCAACTTATACTGCAGGTAAGATATTTATTTTTCATATGTAAATACTATAGAACAGCGTTATATTTCAAATCATTTGATTTGGGGAGAAATTTGACAACCTCAAGTAACTGCTGTCTGTAATCTCCGCTTAAACAAAGTGTTTTCAAATGCGGCCAATCTGTGTCTTTTGAACTTAAAAAGCACTTAAAAATAACGTTGGTGATCGATCTCATATTAAAAGACGTTACTTAAGTGGACTGTGAAGATTACAGTTAGTCAATAGCAGGGGTTAACGCTTTGCCTTTTGGCCGAGTCCAATTATTTAACATTGGAAGATATTTTGCAAATGGCCGACGTTCAAATGTGAACGATTATGTAAATATGTAAACGACCGTTAATGACGTCATGCCATTGTCATCGCTATTTGTAAAAATGGGCCTGTTTCTATTGCATAAGCCAATATAGAAACATTTCATCTAGTAATATTATACATGTATATAGACGTCATTGGTTAATTGTCATTTAAAAGTTTAGTCTTCAGATATTTAGTCCTAAATTTGTAAATGTAAATTGTAATTATTTTATTTTTCAAGAATGTATTACAAATTTTGAAAAATAATGAACCACAATAAAATTCGATCTTGCAGTTTCCATGGTTATTTTAACCCACCATGGCAGAGAGAAAACGATTGTCTGGTGCACAGTATCGTAAAAGACGGGTTGAAAAAGAAAAAAAATGTAACAAAACAAGGAGAATCGTTGTTAAAGTATCTGTGTACATCGCACAGAGATGATGATGGTCCAGATCGACCAGATGAGTTAAAAAATAAAACCGAAGCAGACAAGGAAGCGGAGGAATCCGAGATTACAGTATCAGAAGAGTTTGAATCACAAAATGAAATGCACGTTACTTACCAAGAACAAAATCTGAAGGTCAAGAAATAGATAATTTCAATGGTGTATATGTTAACTTTGGCGATCCTGCTGCTTGGGCCGAAATTGGTGATCATATGAGACACATTTTGATAGCACATGGACCAGAACTGAGCAGTTTGATTTTCCTAAAGATAGTTTGCAACGAAAACTCTCAAAAAATCATTACAACCGCAGGCTTGTCAATGGAGAAGAAATTCGCAGATGCTGGCTGCAGTATTCTGTAAGTAATGACTCTGTTTATTGCTTCTGCTGCAAGCTGTTTACCACTACCCGTAGCGTAGGTCATCTCTTTCTGATAAAGGTTCACATGATTGGAAAAACTTGTCCGCAGTTCTATCAGGACATGAGAAAAGCAGTGAGCATCTAGCGAATTTTCATTCATGGAAGGAACTTGAGCTGAGACTGCGACAAATGAAAACAATTGATGCCGAACACATGCGTCTCACTAAAAAGAAGAACAGTATTGGCAGCAAATCTTGAGACGGCTGATTGCTTTAGTTAGAGTTCTTGGTATGCAAAATCTTGCTTTTCGTGGAACACATGATAAACTTAACACTTCTGATAACTGTAACTTCCTGAAATTTGTGGAATTTCTAGCTTTGTTTGACCCACTTATGGATAAGCATCTCCGAAAGATTAAAGACAATGAGACCCATGTACATTACCTGGGCAAAGACATACAAAATGAATTGATTCAGCTTTTATCCAATGCAATCAAATAAAAAATTATGGCTTCTGCTCGTGATGCTAAGTACTTTTCAATAATTCTAGATTGCACACCAGATGCTGGTCGTGTTGAACAAATGACCATGATCATTCGCTTTGTGGATGTGAAAATGACACTGCGGCACCATCATCTGTAAAGGAACATTTCTTGGGTTTTGTGCCTCTAAAAGAGACAACTGGTGCTGACATGACTGAAACTATTCTTAAGCAGTTAGAAGAGATGTCTTTATCTATCGAAAATTTACGCGGTCAATGCTATGACAATGGCAGCAATATGAAGGGAAAAGCCAATGGTGTCCAAAGAAGAATTTTAGATGTTTCTTGCTGTGCACATACCTTGAATTTGGCTGTAAATGTTGCCGCTAAATGTTGCTTAGAAACAACAACCTCCTTTGATCTACGTGTTTATACATTCTGTTCTGCATCAACTCGCCGTTGGGAAGTTTTAACTCGACATGTTTCTAATCTCACTGTTAAACCACTGAGTGAAACAAGATGGGTAAGTCGAATTGATGCTTTAAAGCCTCTTCGTTTTCAGCTTGGTGAAATCTACGATGCTCTGGCAGATATTGCGGATGACACAAATTTAACAGGAGCATCTGGTAATACTTCACGAACAGATGCGCGGGTTATTGCAAAAGCCATTTTTAGTTTTAAGTTTGTCGTTTCTCTGGTTGTGTGGTATGATGTGTTGTTTGAGATCAACATGAGTAGTAAAGAACTTCAAAAAAAATTAGATATACATAGCGCCATCAATCATCTGGCTGAAACAAAGAAGTTCCTCGTAAACCGCAGAAATGACACAGAGTATGAGAAAACACTGGTAGATGCAGCTGAAATCGCAGTCAATTTAGAGATACCAGAACTTTTCGAACCCGAACCAACCCGTATCAGAAGAAAGAAGAAACAATTTCCATATGAAAGAGATGACGAAGAACACATTCATGATCCAAAAGACAAATTCAAAGTAAACTTTTACTTCGCTATTCTTGACACTGCCATACAATCAGTTGATGAAAGGTTCACTCTGATGCAAAAAATTAGTTCGGTGTTTGGTTTCCTGTATGATCTTCATAGTTTACAAAATAAAACTAGCAGGGAAGTTACGGAACATTGTTTGAATCTTGAGAAATCTTTGCGACATGGAGACTCCAAAGATATTGACGCATTTGATCTAAGCAATGAACTGAAAGCCATTTCAAGACGAGTTGCAAGGCGTGCATCGCCACAGGATGTACTAAACTTTATATTGAAAAATAATCTAACAACAGTGTGCCCAACACTGTTATAGCTCTCCGAATCCTCTTGACACTTCCAGTTTCTGTGGCCAGTGGTGAGCGAAGCTTCTCAAAAGTCAAACTGGTAAAGACATATTTGAGAACGTCCATGCTACAAGAAGGACTTGTTGGATTAGCTACTGTGTCAATCGAACATGATATTGCTAGAGACATTGATCTGATGGAACTCGTTTCTACATTTTCTAAAGCAAAAGCACGAAAAATAAAGTTTTGAAATTTAATTATAGATTTATTTTATTGGCCTACGATTGTAGCCTATAACCATAAAACACAATTATACATGACATTGTATAGATTCTGTTGCAACTTAAATAGTTATTGAAACAAACGACAGCATAGTTTTCCTTCATGAAAGTTATAATATTATTTTAAATATTAGTTCTTTGCCTTTTAGTTGCCTTTAGTAGGGGGCGGAGTGCAACAGGTTCGCCTAGGGCGGCAAATACTCTGGCGCCGGCCCTGAA
>JAGDYQ010000027.1:8158938-8205681 GCA_021962125.1 Bulinus truncatus | reverse complement strand
CAAGATAAATGTGATTAAAACATATTTTTTTAATTTATTTTAGCGAATATTAAAAACTAGAACAGAAAGCTCGTTTTCATGACTCGTATTATTATTAAACATGATTTATTTATTCATTTATCAAATATAATAAATAAAAAAAAATATCTTGGATTATTCGGAGAAAACTGTCCTGACAAAGGGTCACTACGAAATTGTCCTAACAAAGGGTCACTACAAGATTGTCCAGACAAAGAGTCACTACAAGATTGTCCTGACAATGGGTCAATACCAGACTGTCCTCACAAATGGTCACTACAAGAATGTCCTAACAAAGGGTCACTACAAGAATGTCCTAACATAGGGTCACTACAAAATATGCATAAGGATAAAAAATCTAAAGATATCATTAACGTAAGATAAATTTAATATCATCTATCAGAAGAATTAATTGTTTAGCATGACATTCATATCAAAAAGATTGTAAGCAGAACTTTCACAGACATGGACTACCCATACCATTGACTAGGCCCCAGAGTGGCAAAGGCCTAACACTATCAAGGCAACTCCACTGAGAAAGGCTCCCCACTATCAAAGGCCTCACACTATCAAGGCAACCCCACTGAGAAAGGCTCCCCACTATCAAAGGCTCCCCACTATCAAAGGCCTCACACTATCAAAGGCCTCACACTGTCAAAGGCTCCCCACTATCAAAGGCCTCACACTATCAAAGGCCTCACACTATCAAAGGCCTCACACTATCCAATGCCCCACACTATCAAAGGCTCCCCACTATCAAAGGCCTCACACTATCCAAGGCCTCACACTATCCAAGGCCTCACACTGTCAAAGGCCTCACACTATCCAAGGTCTCACACTATCAAAGGCTCCCCACTATCAAAGGCCTCACACTATCCAAGGCCTCACACTATCAAAGGCTCCCCACTATCAAAGGCCTCACACTATCAAAGGCCTCACAATATCAAAGGCTCCCCACTAGCAAAGGGTCCCTACTAGCAAAATGCCCACACGATCAAAGCCTCACATTGCATCATTAAGAGGTATGTGCCTAAATCTTACAATGTTACTCATTTGCGTAGACATAATTTTTATAACATGTTCATACTATATTGCAATATAACGGGCTATGGTGTATTTAATGGAGACACTAGAGCCCGACAGGTGGTATTTGTTTAGTGCCACTACAGGCGGTATGTCTTTAGAGCCACTACAGGCGGTATGTGTTTAGAGCCAGCCACAGGAGGCAAGCAAGCCAGAGCCACTACAGGAGGTATGTGTTTAGAGCCACTACAGGCGGTAAGTGTTTAGAGCCACTACAGGCGGTATGTGTTTAGGGGCCACTAGCAGGAGGTATGTGTTTAGAGCCACTACAGGCGGTAAGGTTAGAGCCACTACAGGCGGTATGTCTTTAGAGCCACTACAGGCGGTATGTGTTTAGGGCCACTACAGGCGGTATGTGTTTAGGGCCACTACAGGCGGTATGTGTTTAGTATCACTACAGGAGGTATGTGTTTAGTATCACTACAGGAGGTATGTGTTTAGTATCACTACAGGCGGTATGTGTTTAGTATCACTACAGGCGGTATGTGTTTAGTATCACTACAGGAGGTATGTGTTTAGTATCACTACAGGAGGTATGTGTTTAGTATCACTACAGGCGGTATGTGTTTAGTATCACTACAGGCGGTATGTGTTTAGTATCACTACAGGCGGTATGTGTTTAGTATCACTACAGGAGGTATGTGTTTAGGGCCACTACAGGCGGTATGTGTTTAGTATCACTACAGGCGGTATGTGTTTAGTATCACTACAGGAGGTATGTGTTTAGTATCACTACAGGCGGTATGTGTTTAGGGCCACCTACAGGCGGTATGTGTTTAGTATCACTACAGGAGGTATGCGTGTTTAGTAGCCACTACAGAAGTGGTATGTGTTACATCACTATTATGAAGGTATGTGTTTAGTATCACTACAGGCGGTATAAAGCTTATATCACTACAGGAGGTATGTGTTTAGGGCCACTACAGGCGGTATGTGTTTAGTATCACTAAAGGCGGTATGTGTTTAGTATCACTACAGGAGGTATGTGTTTAGAGCCGCTACAGGCTATATGTGTTTAGTACATTGACATGCATTATGTAATTGGAGCCACGACAGTCACAATGTTTTTAGAGCCCTGAAAGGCGCTATGTATTTTGGGCTCCACGTCTCCGACCCCGAAAAGTCCAAGAACTGGTCTGATTGTATGCAGGTCAAAGTCAATAATAAAACAACTTGTGGCGTTTGTTATGACGTGTCTAGTTTGTCACGTGTCTACTTGTCACGTGTCTAGTTTGTCACGTGTCTAGCTTGTCACATGTCTAGCTTGTCACATGTCTAGTTTGTCACATGTCTAGTTTGTCACGTGTCGTGATGGCGGCCTACAGTGAAGTCGTGATTTCTTTGAAAAAACAACAACATTATGAGAGAACCAGGAAAGTTAGTCTGTTTGAAAATTGAGACCATACGTTAATATTTAAACTAAAAAGTTTTGGGGTGGTGTATGGGGTGGGTGGGGGTGGTGGACTGATCCCCACATAGGAGTCTTTTTCCCGCCGCTTGTCGTTGATTGCGATCTTTGTTTTCCCTGAACGTTGTAACATAGAAAAATCAAAGAGATAATTGAATTAATGGAAGTTATTGATTATTGACTTTGGTTCCCCGCGGTTGGGTACATTAGTCTGTTTGGTCACATTCCTGTCTGACACAGTGACAGTATCCTTGTACCATGACAGACTCTATTTTGGTTCTTAATAACATTGTTGGTGACTTCCCCCCCCCCCCCCCCCATTTTTTCTTTCTTTGCCATTCCATCTTTGATGTTTTTGTTGTTTTTTTTTTTTCTTTTCTTTGTTCCTCCACTTATTATTAGATGTTTATATTCTCTGTGAATCTGAACAACAACCAACATGGCACGCAAACCAGCTCAGCATGAAATCAAATCAACTGCGTTTTATTATGTGACGGCGATTATACCCCCCCACCCCACCCCACTCTAACCCCTTTTGTTATTGACAACATTCAGTGAAACATGCCGTCTGTGTAAAGAATGAAATAATAACATTTGCAGAAAGTTAACTCATTATTCTGTGTTAAAACTACGCTGGGATTGTACATCATACAACTGGAACAATAATTTACTTCATACATTTTGATAAAGTGGATGAGTATTGATAACACGTTTCAAATCCAGTTATCACATTGGCGAGACAAACATTAAACATTTCCGGATGATAAAATGATGATTGTAAAATAAGTTGATAATTAGATTATGAATGACATGTGTGAGTAGGCCGAAAAAAGCACGTGTTAAAATATGGGTTACAGTGAGTAGGCTAGATTTGCACGTGTTAAAATATAGGTTAATATGAAATTACTTAAAAGTCTTTTAGAACAACAGATACAGTACAATCTTTCAGAAACCAGATACTCTACAGTCTATCAGAAGACCAGATACTCGACAGTCTATCAGAAGACCGGACACTCGACAGTCTATCAGAAGACCAGATACTCTAAAGTCTATCAGAAGACCAGATACTCAACAGTCTATCAGAAGACCGGATACTCGACAGTCTATCAGAAGACCAGATACTCTACAGTCTATCAGAAGACCAGATAATCTACAGTCTATCAGAAGACCAGATAATCTACAGTCTATCAATAGACCAGATAATCTACAGTCTATCAGAAGACCAGATAATCTACAGTCTATCAATAGACCAGATAATCTACAGTCTATCAGAAGACCAGATAATCTACAGTCTATCAGAAGACCAGACAATCTACAGTCTATCAGAAGACCAGATACTCTACAGTCTATCAGAAGAACAGATGATCTACAGTCTATCAGAAGACCAGATAATCTACAGTCTATCAGAAGACCAGATAATCTACCCCCCCCCCCCCCCCCCCCCCCCCCCCCCCCCCCCCCCCCCCCCCCCCCCCCCCCCCCCCCCCCCCCCCCCCCCCCCCCCCCCCACAGTCTATCAGAAGACCAGATACTGACAGTCTATCAGAAGACCGGACACTCGACAGCGCCTATCAGAAGACCAGATACTCTAAAGTCTATCAGAAGACCAGATACTCAACAGTCTATCAGAAGACCGGATACTCTGACAGTCTATCAGAAGACCAGATACTCTACAAGTCTATCAGAAGACCAGATAAGCACAGTCTATCAGAAGACCAGATAATCTACAGTCTATCAATAGACCAGATAATCTACATAGTCTATCAGAAGACCACAGATAATCTACAGTCTATCAGACCAGACACCCAGTCTATCAGAAGACCAGATACTCTACAGTCTATCAGAAGAACAGATGATCTACAGTCTATCAGAAGACCAGATAATCTACAGTCTATCAGAAGACCAGATAATCTACAGTCTATCAGAAGACCAGATAATCTACAGTCTATCAGAAGACCAGATATATTATTACCGCCCAAGTTGATCATTCAAATGGAATTGAAAGTTGAACATTAAAAGTCAGTTAAGCAAGTCATTGAGTTATATCTCTGAGGTGGAATGAAGAATTTATTATGTGACTTGGTACATTCAACTATAGAGTTATTTATGGAGATGGTAGAATGGAATTTAGCAAATCACTAGTCTCACGCCACCAACCTCATTTCACCACCATCGCGTCACCAGCACTGATTTATTCAATAAAAATATAGCTAATATGCAGTGATTTATTCAAAGATTTACATAATGTCAAAACCCGTTGATTTATTTTATCATGTACTTGCTAAATCAGCGATAATAGGTTTAATCAAAACATGTCAATAGACATAGATCAAGTCGCATACATTTGAATTGTTAATTCAGCGCTATTTATTGGCATGACAGGTGCATGTTACTCGTTCAATGTAATTTCGCCACATTTTACTCAAAGTCTTCATTAAGATAGTAATAGTCAATACAGCCCCGTAGCGTGAAAATTCTACAGCAGGGGCCAGGCATTCTACAGCAGGGGGCCAGGCAATAGCAGGGGGGGAGCAGGTAATACATTTTACTAAGTAGAACAAATAAGCAGGGATGGCTAGACAAAACGCAGGGGGGGGGGCGGCGGCCCGCCCTGCCCTCCCCCCCCCCGCACGCTACGGGCCTGAGTCAATGCCACAAAAATTAAATTGTCTCATTCAAAGCAATGCTAAAATTTGTACCACCCGCCCCACCCGACACGGGTCGCTGAAATCTATTCCGAACTGTCACAGATCATGCGATTTTTGCACTGACATTCATATTGAACTTCTTAACACAATTTTCTTTTATTGGGGAATTATCTATTGCTCTTTTTTTGGGAGAGGGGGTGGATGCTAAAGGGGTATATGTTTGGGGCCCTGTTTGACTTCAAGTCAAGACACACAAATAATTTAACAAGTGAAAAGATGCCCGCAAAGATATCTACGACACAGGCTCTCTCTATCATGTTTGTGTGGGGGAAAGGGGGCACCAGTTATTTAGACAGGTGGCGCTTAAACATGCAAAAAAAAATTATGGTAGATCCGACATCAGCCTATCCGTTCAGTATTAGAGAAACAAACTCATGTGTAACTGTTAATTAGCATCTCTTAATTACAAAAGAAATATTGACTACGCAAGGTTAAATACCTAGTAAAGACTCGTATAATACCTAGTAAAGACTCGTATAATACCTAGTAATAACTCGTATAATACCTAGTAAAATCTCGTATAATACCTAGTAAAGACTCGTATAATACCTAGTAAAGACTCGTATAGTACCTAGTAAAGACTCGTATAATACCTAGTAATGACTCGTATAGTACCTAGTAAAGACTCGTACATTACCTAGTAAAGACTCGTATAATACTTAGTAAAGACTCGTATAGTACCTAGTAAAGACTTGTATAATACCTAGTAAAGACTCGTATAGTACCTAGTAAAGATTCGTATAATACCTATTAAAGACTTGTATAATACCTAGTAAAGACTCGTATAGTACCTAGTATTGTAACAATTTCAGATCAATAGTTAACAATAAATAATTATCAGCAGAAATTAAAACTCCTCTTTTATTATAAATGTAACATTCGTGAACTACTGTTAATGTGGTTACTTATAGGGAACAAATCTCATGGCCAATAGATTCAATGCTCCATGGAATAAAAGGGTACTATATTAAAACAGTCCAGATGTTTATCAATAAACAAACACTACATCATTCATGACAACATAATGAAGCAAAATGAAGAAGAAAAAAAAAAGTTGTTTATAAATTAGATAAAAATCTTCAGACATACCTGGTGTGATGTTGAATTTATTTGCGTTTAAACAAAGTCTGTCAAGAAAAACAAAAAAAAAAGTCTGATAAAAGACAAGAGATTGAGCCACTGGCCCAAGAGGGTGACACTAGCTCCAAGCATCTCGCTCGGCTATCGTGTGGCCAGAACCGGGGGCTGACGGTCAGACACTCGCGTCTGTAAGGCTGGTGATAATGGCTGGGATTTAATGGAGCCAGTGGGTGGGGGTGGAGGGGGGTGGGGGGTGTCGGTGGGAGGGACAACCCAAAGATGTGGGATGAATGTTAGACAAATGAATGTAGAAACAAAAGATACCCCAGGTTCATGGAACTACATGACTTGCTGTGGTCTACCCAGGTTCACGGAACTACATGACTTGATGTGGTCTACCCAGGTTCACGAAACTACATGACTTGATGTGGTCTACCCAGGTTCACGGAACTACATGACTTGATGTGGTCTACCCAGGTTCACGAAACTACATGACTTGATGTGGTCTACCCAGGTTCACGGAACTACATGACTTGATGTGGTCTACCCAGGTTCACGAAACTACATGACTTGATGTGGTCTACCCAGGTTCACGGAACTACATGACTTGATGTGGTCTACCCAGGTTCATGGAACTACATGACTTGATGTGGTCTACCCAGGTTCACGGGACTACATGACTTGATGTGGTCTACCCAGGTTCATGGAACTACATGACTTGATGTGGTCTACCCAGGTTCACGGAACTACATGACTTGCTGTGGTCTACCCAGGTTCACGGAACTACATGACTTGATGTGGTCTACCCAGGTTCACGGGACTACATGACTTGATGTGGTCTACCCAGGTTCATGGAACTACTGCTTGCTGGGTCTACCCAGGTTCACGAACTACATGACTTGATGTGGTCTACCCAGGTTCACGAAACTACATGACTTGATGTGGTCTACCCAGATTCACGGAACTACATGACTTGATGTGGTCTACCCAGGTTCACGTAACTACATGACTTGATGTGGTCTACCCAGGTTCACGGAACTACATGACTTGATGTGGTCTACCCAGGTTCACGAAACTACATGACTTGATGTGGTCTACCCAGGTTCACCGGAACATGACTTGATGTGGTCTACCCAGGTTCACGAAACTACATGACTTGATGTGGTCTACCCAGGTTCACGGAACTACATGACTTGATGTGGTCTACCCAGGTTCAAGGAACTACATGACTTGATGTGGTCTACCCAGGTTCACGGGACTACATGACTTGATGTGGTCTACCCAGGTTCATGGAACTACATGACTTGATGTGGTCTACCCAGGTTCACGGAACTACATGACTTGCTGTGGTCTACCCAGGTTCACGGAACTACATGACTTGATGTGGTCTACCCAGGTTCACGGGACTACATGACTTGATGTGGTCTACCCAGGTTCATGGAACTACATGACTTGCTGTGGTCTACCCAGGTTCACGGAACTACATGTCTTGCTGTGGTCTACCCAGGTTCACGGAACTACATGACTTGATGTGGTCTACCCAGGTTCACGAAACTACATGACTTGATGTGGTCTACCCAGGTTCACGGAACTACATGACTTGATGTGGTCTACCCAGGTTCATGGAACTACATGACTTGATGTGGTCTACCCAGGTTCACGGGACTACATGACTTGATGTGGTCTACCCAGGTTCATGGAACTACATGACTTGATGTGGTCTACCCAAGTTCATGGAACTACATGACTTGATGTGGTCTACCCAGGTTCACGGAACTACATGACTTGATGTGGTCTACCCAGGTTCACGGGACTACATGACTTGATGTGGTATGCCCAGGTTCATGGCGGAACTACGTGACTTGATGTGGTCTACCCAGGTTCACGGAACTACATGACTTGATGTGGTCTACCCAGGTTCATGGAACTACATGACTTGATGGTCTACCCAGGTTCACGGAACTACATGACTTGATGTGGTCTACCCAGGTTCACGGGACTACATGACTTGATGTGGTATACCCAGGTTCATGGAACTACGTGACTTGATGTGGTCTACCCAGGTTCACGGAACTACATGACTTGATGTGGTCTACCCAGGTTCATGGAACTACGTGACTTGATGTGGTCTACCCAGGTTCACGGAACTACATGACTTGATGTGGTATACCCAGGTTCACGGAACTACATGACTTGATGTGGTGTACCCAGGTTCATGGAACTACGTTACTTGATGTGGTCTACCCAGGTTCATGGAAGTACGTGACTTGATGTGGTCTACCCAGGTTCAATGAACTACGTGACTTGATGTGGTCTAAGTCTAATATAATTATACATGTTCAGTATGTTAGTCTCAGGAGCTATTGTAGCATTCAATATAATTAGTTCTATATTCAGTATATTAAAGTCGGGAGCTATTGTAGCAGTCAATATTATCATATATGTTCAAAGTATTAATCTCTGAAGCTAAACTAGATGTGTTAAGACCAGTGGCGTACCTAGGGGGGGGCGGTGGGTGCAGTCCGCACCGGGCGGCAATTTTTATTACTTTTTAGGGGGGGGCGGGCGGCAAAAATGTATAGATTAAATTGAAATACCTAAATGAGAGGGCGGCAAAATCGTCTTCCGCCCTGGGCGGCCGGTACCCACGCTACGCCGCTGGTTAAGACATCCCTGGCTGTGAGGTTGCGAGTTCACTAGGAATATTGCAGGTTAAAGGTTCGAACCATCTTATCGACGACAGTTGTCTATCACCAACAGAGACGCGTTTATTGTTTGATGTAGAAACCGCGAAATAGTTTTTCAAGAAGTAGTTGAAGTAGTGGCAAAGGAATACTGGAACATTTAGTAATTGTTGTGATAAGAATACTGGAACATTTAGTAATTGTTGTGATAAGAATACTGGAACATTTAGTAATTGTTGTGATAAGAATACTGGAACATTTAGTAATTGTTGTGATAAGAATACTGGAACATTTAGTAATTGTTGTGATAAGAACTGCAAGTTAGAGTATGAGCCTACCCTCCCCTATGGTGATACCTAGAACGCTGAATTTATTTTAAAGTAGTAACTTGATGAAATGTATGATTATCTATGATACATTTGAAACGCATGATTATCTATGATACTTTTGAAATTTATGATTATCTATGATACATTTGAAACATATGATTATGTTAAAACGTATTATTATCTTCCATGAAATATATCAAATTAAGACTGTTCTGTTCTATTATCGAAGAGCGAAACCCTCTTTAGATTCGTTAATGAGATTAATTTTGGTAAATTGAAAGGTACAATTTATTAAATCGATTAGGGCAGAGATACCTAGTTGAAAATCTATAAGATCTGTCTGAACTGTATAGCTTCATTACATCCTGATTTGACGTTGTAATATAACTTAACATTACTGTCAACTTGTGAATTATTTCGTATATCTTAGATGACCATTGGCAGTCTGTTATGAGCCGCATGTCCTTATAGTTATTGTGTTGAGTCCAATACAGTTTGTCTGTCTAACTCCCCTCTGTTACAGTTTACTAAACACATTGATTTAGAAGTTACAGCAACGGGGGTATAAACATACAAGCGATGGCAAGGACGGTCGGATAGACGCATAGAGGAGTAAATGAACAGATATTTGGTTTAATGGGATATTAAAGATAGACGCCAAAAGACATTAATTTACATAGATGATTAACATATAATAGATAGATATTTAGATAGATGACATACACGTAGATACATAAATAATAGACTGATGACAAATACTTCATTAAATGATAAACAAATAGAAAGAAATATGAGAGTCAAATGGATAGGCTGTCGAATAGACGAAATTAGAAAATGACAGGCAGACAGACAAGTTGATGGACGGATAGACTGTCTAACGAAAGGTTAGTGTCAGAAGCCGATGGCCAGTATAAAGATGCATGTGGCAATTGTAAGGACAATGAAAGTAGGTAAAGAGACATAGATAGTTAAGGATTAAATAAAGAAATAAAGACACTACATCGCCATCCCTGACAGCTATAAAAGATAGATGAGATTTGAAATACTAAGATAGATGAGATTTGAAATACAAAGATAGATGAGATTTGAAATACTAAGATAGATGAGATTTGAAATACAAAGATAGATGAGATTTGAAATACAAAGATGGATGGGATTTGAAATACAAAGATAGCCGAGCTTTGAAATGCAAAGATAGATAAGATTTGAAAAACAAAGATAGATGAGATTTGAAATACAAAGATAGATTTATCTAATAGGGCGTGAAAGTCTAACGTCAACGGCGCCATTTTGGTTCCAACCATACAAGCTGGATAATTTTGCTTTTATAGACATACCTTTAGATTTCTATGGTTGCTTTTAAAACAGACATATAGAAGTGATGAGACAGACAAATAGACATTCACATGGTTTTCTAGACAAATTGATAGATAGATGACATACACATACAAAGATAGATGGCAATAAACAGAAGAGATATATGACAAACAAATACATAAATATCTTACAGAAAAATAAATTAATTACTTGACAGACTTAACCTTCTTTGAATATACCATCCATTAAATTTGAATATACCATCCATTAAATTTGAATATACCATCCATTACATTTGAATGTACCATCCATTAAATTTGAATGTACCATACATTAAATTTGAATGTACCATCCATTAAATTTGAATGTACCATCCATTAAATTTGAATGTACCATCCATTAAATTTGAATGTACCATCCATAAAATTTGAGTGAACCGTCCATTTAATTTTATGTATAATCCTTTAAATTTGAATCAACCATCCATTTAATTTGAATGTACCATCCATTAAATTTGATTGTATCATCCATTAAATTTGAATGTACCATCCATTAAATTTGAATGTACCATCCATTAAATTTGAATGTACCATCAATTAAATTTGAATGTACCATCCATTTTATTTCTTCTTGTAAAAATCACTGTCAGATTTTTTTATGTCGCAAAATTTGAGTACAGTTTTGTTTTTTAGCTTTCACTTTTAGAAGAGCAACATCTATTCCATTATAGGCTGAAATACTTCAATTCAAACGAGTGAAACTATTACAGAGAGACGTTTTTATTATTCTATTTTGTAACTCAGACAATAACAGGAAGTGGTGGTTATTGTGCGTGTGTGTGAGTGTGTGTGAGTGTGTGCACGTGTGTGTCTATGAGCATGTGGAGAGATCCACCTGAAGATCTACTTCATTATTTTATTTGTTTACCTTTTGTTCTCACACGTGACTTGAAGGCATTCATTTTTTATAAAAAAAATGGGATTTCATAACTTTTTGTATACACATTGTAGAATGGCAACAACTGACTGAAATGGGCGTATCTTAGATGAAAAACTTTGTGCATAGATATTTTAAAACATTTTTATTTTTTTTCTGATCTATGCGTCATATTGACACTAAATTAGTTTTTTTTTTTTAAACATTTAAAATCCAATGAATAGACTCCCAAAAGGCAGCTCGGGACCGGAAAAAATGGCGGGAACTGGTTTTCAGTCAACAACGGTGCCCCAACGACCCACCCACGGGTTAAGGGATAAAGAAGAAGAAGAAGAAGAATAGACTGTCAGGACATCAACATAAATCAATTTAGTCAAATGAAAATAATGAAACTAACTGAATGGATTGGACATCTACTGACATTTTACTTCAAAACAATGGCGGAAGGTTTATAATTTCCAAGCAGAGATTTGTTTAGTCTCTGTAAGGGTTATATTTTTCTGACTTTGATCCAAATAACCACTGTTCCGATGGTTTTTGTAAAGCCTTTCTTTTATCCCCACCATAGCCGATAGTGCGACGGCCATAGAGTGACTCAAAAGTAATACATTTGGTGACTAGCACAAGCCCAAGCTTCCTCAACTCAGGTAAGGTTCCCATATAAACTGAGGGCACTTCCTCAACTCAGGTAAGGTACCCATATAAACTGAGGGCACTTTCGAACTTTCGCCAGGACCTAAAAGAATCCCGAGGTTTTCTGCGGGCGTCTAATCTAGGACATTCAAGTCGAACAGTTTCGTGACGTACGCCGGCCACGTAAACCTTGGTGTTTCTCGAGGGCCGCATTGCTCATATAGTGTTGTCATTAGGGCCGCAGAAGTCTCATTAATTTTTTTTTAGTAGAAAGTGTTAAGCTACACATTTTGCCCGTAGCTTGTGGTTGGGTGCCGGAATAAATTACTGAACCTCCTCTGTTGCATCGCCTCTTCCAGCGAGTAAACCAATGTTTAGAAGATCGCAGGCTGCATTTGTTCACAGTTAACAAGATTAAAATCTTCTTAAAAAGAACTTAAAAGAACTTCTGAAAAGGTAATGTACCCTTTGCTAGGACCATACATGATATACACTTATGGAACCGCCAGTTTAACATGCCTGCTGCTCTACACCCCAATACGAGGGATTGGCTGGTAGTGCGGTATAGCGCTCGACTGTAGACTCCAGAGTACCTGGTTCGTACTCAGGCGAGGACCAATGGATATTTTTAGGTCATGATTACAGTACCCGCTATATCTCCCGTGGTGCCTCCATGGCTATTGAACTTTCGGATATGGTGGAAATGAAAAAAGGGAAGCATCCTTGCAGTCACTTCACACACAAACCAAGACCATACGCTCCTACCACCACCTTCCTTTTTTTGTAGGTCCCTAATGTTCCTGCACTACACCGCCCCCCTGTAACAACCTTATAAAGGATTTTGTTTTTACCAAGAAATTATAGGAAAGTCAATTCTACTTCAAAACAGTTCCACTTGATTCTTCAAAAAAGCTGTACTCGGTAGATTAATGACATCTCCTTTGTATCACTTCTTTTAGTTTATCCCCACATTAATGACATCTAATGTGTATCACTTCTTTTAGTGTATCCCCACATTAATGACATCTAATGTGTATGACTTCTTTTAATTTATCCTCACATTACACTTGTTAGCTTTAACGTACTTTTAAAATAGTAAAATATAAAATGAACAACTGTTGAGCCATCGGTCCGAATTTTGAAATCACAAGAAACTATGAATAAATTACCAGCTAATTTTAGCAAATTAAAAGGATTTGTCACAGGAAAAAAGTTTTTACAGTCTAAAAACAAATTCTAAAATAAATAATGACTTACAAACAATAGCTACTATAATTACAAAGACAAAGAAAGAAAACCAAATGAGACTTAAAGAGTACTTATGTCAGAAACAGAAATATTAAAACAATATGTACCAGATTGCCATCCCCCCCTCCACTACAGTACTAACATGTTTGTTATTATCAACCATCAAAGTGTGTTTCCTCATTTTTTTTTTTTTAGTTTCTGGCTAGTTATCACAGATTCTTGTCTGGCGGTTGATTTGAGGGGAAGATGTCTGGATACCCGGATTCAAGATCTGTTTGAATGTCTTCTGTGTGTTGCCGGTCACTTCCGGTGTTGACGATGTCAAGGAGGGGACAGACACTGTCCCGTGACGTGCGTTGACATCCGCTATACAATGGCCGTGGCCTTGACCGACATTAATGGTACACTCAGATGGACCAAGACACAGGTTCTGAATTAAAGACATAGCTGGGTCATGTTGGCCTAGTTAATGAAAACAAACAGTCAAACGTGGTATTTAAAGTGATGTGAATGAAGACAGCATTACATAAGTGAAGTAGTCATCTGTGTCCAGAGGTCACATCATTACAGAAGTGAATTGAGTCATTTGTGTCCAGAGGTCACGTCATTACAGAAGTAGAGTCATCTGTGTCCAGAGGTCACGTCATTACAGAAGTGGAGTCATTTGTGTCCAGAAGTCACGTCCTTACAGAAGTGAAATAGAGTAATCTGTGTCCAGAGGTTATCGTTACGTGTTGTAAGGAACTCAACTAGAGTTCAGTCAACTAAGACATCTTACTCTAACAAACAAAAAATCCCAATTTATTCTCTATCTTAAAGCAAACTTCCTACTTTATTATCTCTTGAAAATTATTAAACAAACTCCAGTGAAATTTTTTTGAATTATAAAAGTTGTTATTTTTTTCTTTATGTTGCATAAATCTTTTGATAACTTTTCCCATTCTGTTACATCGAGTATGTTACTTTATTTATAAGTATCAATATGGTAACCAGCGAGTAATGGCGGCTCATCAGGCAGATCCTTTAACCACTGCAAGTATTTGCGACATTAGTGTATTTTAATTTGATACAATTGGTCACTACTTATACAAAAAAAAGTTAATATATCTTTAACGATAAGCCAGATCTGCAGGCTGTAGCCCTATCTACATGATGTAGCCATAAATGTAGGCTGATGCAAATGCTCTAGCTATAAGCTTCAGCCCTATCTGTGGACTGTAGCCATATCTACAGGCTGTATCCATATCTACAAGCTAATGCTCTAGCTATAAGCTGCAGCCCTATATGTGGACTGTAGTCATATCTACAGGCTGTATCCATATCTACAAGCTAATGCTCTAGCAATAAGCTGCAGCCCTATCTGTAGGCTGTAGCACTATCTACAGGCTGTATCCATATCTACAAGCTAATGCTCTAGCTATAAGCTGCAGCCCTATCTGTAGGCTGTAGCCATATCTACAGGCTGTAGCCATATCTTCAAGCTAATGCTCTAGCTACAAGCTGCAGCCCTCTCTGTATGATGTAGCCATATCTGCAAGCTCTAGCTCTACCTACAATGGTGCCTCCAAGGGCATTGTATTTCGGCAACGATGGATAAAAGAAGGGCGCTACAAAAACTGCCTAATAAGTGGTTTATGTACTCCAAAAGACTTGTCACTGTCATTGACTTTACGAAATAGATACCTTGAAAGGAACAAAAAATCCTGTCGAATTTATAAATTGTTCATTCGCTCAGCAAAAAGTATCAATCAAAATTCGATTGTTTTTGTAGTTGGTGTAAACCCATTATGTTCATGTAAAGATTATGTGTGCTATTATTTACCTTGCATCAAACATGTCACTAACAGACAATTTTCTACTTGATATTTTCAATAATTGTCTTGGCTGTGGCCAACATGTGGACAGATCAGAGGTCACTAAGTAACAGGTCATCTTCGGGATTCGACTAGTCATTCAACATCCAGCAAGTCACGTGAGCTTTTGAGCCACATCTCTTCACATATAAACTGTTCTACCCAATAGAACGGGCCGGATGGTCAAGCGGTAAAAGGCCTGACTGTCCATGTTGGTTCAAACTCCTGTGATGACCAATGGATATCTCAGGTCATGGTTCAAGTCTCCGCGAAATCTCCTGTGGTGCCTCCATTGTAATGGCACTATCGTCGATGGTGGGGATCAAATAAAGGCACCATAAAACAACCGTCCCATTTAATCTCATTCTTACAGAGACTTCATTCATTCACGCACACACACACCTAATAGGACACATTTTATACAGTTAAAAAGAAATACAATTCAACAAATAAACAAAGCCATTGCCATATGTTACTAACGTGTTTTACTGAACACTTTTCAAATAAAGTTCTAATTTCTCCGTTTTAAATCTTTTTTTTAACAAACAACTGTAACAAAAGGTTACAGTGTTACGTAACACTTTGTCCCAGAGGTTAGTCAAGTACAGGAAATAGTTCATTCGGTTCATTTACCCAGACACATGACTTCAGCCTACGCCGATTATTAAATTTTGTATGACCAAGACAACATTAGGAAATAATATTTTTTTTATAAGTTTCATTTTACTTTAAAAAAAAAAAACAACTTTAGTCGACAGGAGAAAAAGTTGTAAATATTCTTTAAAATTTCTAAGAAGATTTAAGAAATAAAATGATTTCTAGAGATTACAGTTGAGCAGATACTAATATAATAATAAGATGGTCTTTAAGTCTGAACATTATTTGAATTACTTGACACAGTGATTCTCAAAGTGCAGGAACGTAGCGGGCACATTTTTTTAGGTGGTCTGCGACTTAATTAAAATGTACAACTACTTTATCTTGAATGTATGTGTATATATAATTACCTGTATTTTTATACGTCTTACAAAAACAGAGTGTTTGCGAAAAGTAGAGTTTGTACTGTATATTGCAAAGTTTGAGAACTACAGATCCAATAGATTGAAATTTTTTTTTAGTTTTTGGGTTGGAGGTAGAGTATTAGAAAATAAGAGCTATAACAATGGATCGTGATTGATTTGTTAAATCACATAGATCCAAATACAATAGTTCTGAACCATCAGACTGATACAAAACTTAATCTACATACACACACACATATAGCAAAACAATACATCAACACACAAATACACACACTTAAAGCAAAACAATACACCAACACACAAATACAGGTGGTGCTGAGTTATGTCAACAATGAATAAATATAATTTAAATGTTCATCCGAATGAACAATAATACTAATGGAAGAACTAGACATGAATGTTCATGAACTGAAATAGTTAAAAAGAAACTATAAATTTTCGCGGGTACCAGCACTAGAAATGTTGCTGGCTCCAAGAGGTTTTTTTCGGTACAATTTATAATCATATATTGGCTGTTTTCAGTGACCGTACCAGCTCTGTGACAACCCATGAATCAGTGTGACAGACCCAAAGGCAGCGGGGACAGGTTTCGGGTGGCTACCCCCCCTCGGGTTTATTTAATCCCTCTGTTTATTTAATCTTGTCTTTGAAAACAAACGGATATTTAACTGACAAATGTAAATCTGTCAAAACTCATCTGCGGGGTTTGAACCACACTTTGTGGATTTCGAACAACAATATCTGGGGGTTGGAACCACAACCTGTAAAGTGCAAGGTTCATTACTTTGACCCAACTTCCAAATCATCCCGCCAGAAATTCAGTTTGTTACTTACAGACTACTAACCCATTTTTTGTTTTGAAAAAAGGACACTCCACTGATTAGTTGATTTCAGTTCTGATGTCATCGGCTACAGTCAGTACAAATTTTTTTCCCTCCCTTTGTTTACTTGTATTTTTTTATGACGTGATGACACAGGAGACGCCCATGAAGGTAATGAGTACTTCCGTTTCCGTTTTCCTTTTCGGCTATAAAGGAAAATGTAATGACCACCGGCTACTGGTTGGCCGGTTCAATATAAAAATGTAGACACAGTCTGAATCGATCTCAGTTTTCTTTTATTATATATCTCCCTTGATATGCCCTCTGAACTGCTCGTAACATTGAATTTAGACATACAATACTGTCATATATCTACATATGCAATTACATACATCTGGTAAACAGGATTGGAGAATAATCTGACACTTACGCCCATGTGCACATCGTTACACTTGTTGAAAAAAAATATTCACGCTAAATACATAAAGAACAGTACTGTATAATGTATAGGCTATATATATATATACATATATATATATATATATATATATATATATATATATATATTACATACATTTAATAATAAACCAAATGAACATTTCTAGAAATAATATTTCCAGAATTTGATAGAGATTCTTGAAAAACCTGGCAAATAGCCAATAGTTCCGTTCCAGTTGTTGCAATGTACGATAACTGTGATCAATTTGAATGTGATGCATCGAGCTGCATTCGTTCACCTCGTGTTCACATTTCTAGTAAATTGACTATATGTTATATATACAAAGTCACTGACAAGAATGTAATTTAGTTTTTCTAAAGTCGGATAGACATTTTTACTATCATTAATCTATCATTCAGTTTTACATACGGTATTTATTCAAATGGATGTAATTGTTTCGGAATTCAATGTTTTTTCATTTTTTTTTATAATTATTTATTATTTGGTATGTAAACCAACATGTGTGTGCTACAATATTATTAAAAGTTCTAATGAGAACCTGTCATACTTTTAAGCAAATTGATAACTTTTTCCATTGATATTTTTCACTCAGAAACCAGAAGTATTCCTATTATTGTAAAGGCAAAAGTAAAAGGCAACAATGAAGCCTATAACACGAAAAAATGTGGCATTTTCAA
This sequence comes from Bulinus truncatus, assembly GCA_021962125.1. Classification (NCBI taxonomy): domain Eukaryota; kingdom Metazoa; phylum Mollusca; class Gastropoda; family Planorbidae; genus Bulinus; species Bulinus truncatus. Next base: position 8,187,404 of record JAGDYQ010000027.1, on the reverse strand, counting down.
TCACACAAACACTTTAAAATGTAATACGTTGAACTTGGGATTAAAAGTAATAATAATGTTAAAAAATACAGCAGAATTAGTTCCACACCCACAATTTGAAAAAAAGACTGACACAGTAGCACATAGAAACGTTTCGTAAATAATTTTTTTTTTCTAAAGCATGACTTTGATTTTAGTAATGAGAGAAACAAATATTGTCACAATCTCGAATAAATTGACGGGTACAATGACTGACTGGTACAATGACAGGTACAATGACAGGTACAATGACAGGTACAATGACAGGTACAATAACAGGTACAATGACGGGTACAATGACAGGTACAATGACAGGTACAATGACGGGTACAATGACAGGTACGATGACAGGTACAATGACAGGTACAATGACAGGTACAATGACAGGTACAATGACAGGTACCTGTACTATGTAATTTGTAACGGATTAAATATATAATATTTTTACGCATTAGGTGGTGGTATTAATTTGCACCAATATCTTCTACTAATTATGTTTTAGAAATGTTTCATATGTCACTTGGCACTTTAACTTCCCGGGATTCGCCGGGTATACTATTAGTTATTTTCTAAGCTCTAAAACTTTGATGGTTGTAGCCCCGAAGTTATGCATCAAAATAATGTTCACATAAATACAGATTTCACCAAGTGTGATGAATTTTTTAAGGAACAAATAAATAAATACTATTTTATGATGAACGACATAATTGACCACGTAAAAAAGTATGGGGGGGGGGGGAAGGAATTAAAAATCCTACAAACAGAAAAAGTGAAATATTTAAATCTCATTTTATGAATTTCCTAATATTGTAGTTGTCGAGGAGTTGATTTAAATATCCAATAATTGATTTAGTTTGTGCATGTGTGTTAATCACACTTTTTAAGTAACTCTAGAGAGTATGAATTTTTATATTGTTATGTGACGTAGTTTTTTCTAGTTTGACGTCATTTAAGATTTCGCTTAGAAACAAGCCTTGGTGATAGAGGCAGTTACTTTTTGGATCCTGAACGTATAGGACGTATTTTTATTTAACTCTAGAAGAAGTTAATATATTTGCTTTCACATAGCAGGTCATATATATTATTTGATCTTTCTAAGATGTGCCTGTATTACATACCTTCGTCCAAAGTTTTATAATATTTTTAAAGTCTGTGTTTGGTAATAAATGAAGAATCAGCAACATTGCGTTGAGCATTAATTTGAGAATTGTTTGTGTGCGGAATAAGTGACACGCTACCACAGCAGCGCCTCCAAGTTCAGTCTAACTGCAACTGCAGTCAGACCCCCAACATCATTACATCACACGAACCTTTACAGTAGTCATTTTATTTCAAAATAAATGGCACAGATGTATATCATGTTCCTCAACACACACAATCCTAGAGAGATTTGTCTTGGTGACGCCTCTGTGTGTGATTGATAAGGGCAATGTGTGAGTTAAGGTTAAGGAAGTTCAAAGTCTAAGAATAAATAAAACAGAGAGATATGGGTGAGGTCGGGTTAGGCCGCCACAGATGAAAATATTTCCCCCACACCCCGAAGAATTTTTTTTCTCAACGGTTCAAACTTGAGCCTTGCTGCTGAATCTCTAGTTTACTTAGTGCCAGCATTTGTGTGTGGATAGTTTGAATACTAGGGAGATATACACCAGAACATTCAAATTATTGATTCATGTGCAGAGATATCCCTGTTTCAACAAACACTCCACGGCGTAATCTGTTTTTGAGCTGGCGAACCCGCAGTAGACAGTTATTGTATACACATACCAGGCAGTAGCTGAGTTCAAATTTCGGATATTTTTCTGTTCAACATGTGTGACAGAATACCAGCGCCATTCTTTGTTGTTCTTTTTTCTTATTTCTATCAAACTATGGTCAGGATTATTTGGGATAGAGTTTTTTTTTTTTTGAGCCATGTTCCAAATTTCTGTCTCAATTTAAATCCCAAGTTAACGGAACAAGCCGTTAGCCAACCGGACCGAATGCTCACATTTAGGTATTGGCATAGTTTTGAAACCCTCACCAAGAAATAAAAACATTTGGGAAGATCTTCATTTTTTTTTAAAGAAACCGTTAAAGTTTATTTCTATTCCCCGGTTGATATAACAATTGTGTTTTTGTTAATGTTGGCTGTTATTTAAATACGGACCTAAACAGACTGACGAATACATAGCTAAATATGTAGATATACTATTATAGAAAGGTAATATAGACCACAATACAATGCCTAGGGGCCCTCTGCAGTTTGAATTCACATCAGATCTGAGGCCATAGGTCCCCGATATGTATTTTTGCCTAGAGTACGGTGGGCTAAATTTTCGAATTGCGGCCACAATGTTCTTTTTTTTTAAATTTGAGAATCAAGGTCAGAAATTGGATAGAAGTGCCGGAAATAGAGCAGACTAATAAAGGCTAATATGAAGTAAGATATCTTACATGTACTTAAAATTAACTGCGGAGTGCTAATCAAACAGCTAAACGGGCCGATCGTGGCCCGCGTGTTGTAGTTTTGTCCGTGTTTGAGCTAGAGCCTCCATTCGTTAAGCACACCTCTGGATACAGTGATAAATAGAAGAAACTTTATTTTTTATTTACATTCACACATTTGGGTGTTACACCTTGGAACACTTCCTGTTATATATAAAGGAAGGGTTAAATTTGTTATATATATATATATATATATAAAGAAAGTTTTGTATTTTTGTACATAAAGAATAGGTTATATTTGTTTTGGATAAAGAAAGGGTTATATTTGTTTTAGATAAAGAAAGGGTTATATTCGTTGTACATAAAGAAAGGGTTATATTCGTTGTACATAAAGAAAGGGTTATATTCGTTGTACATAAAGAATGGGTTATTTTCGTTGTACATAAAGAAAGGGTTATATTTGTTATAGATCTTGTTTCATTTCCGACTCCTGAACATCTTCCGTTACTGGGTCACTGTAACCCGACGCATATTGTTGTTTTTCATAAGATGGCCTTGAGCTGTCAATGCTACTGTTGTTATTGCTGTTGTCTTTAATCCAGGTCCTCCAGCCCAGATCAAGGACAACTGAAATAAGGGGAGGGGGTGGTGTTGGGGGGAACGTAAGTATCTATGTTAGGAAAATGGTAGAGATGTGTAAACAATTGTTTACACATGCGTCATTCATAGACCAAATAATTAAGATGTCTCCATTGGACTTTTTTTTTTTTTTAAAAGATAAACAGAAGTGATAGGTCTTTTATAATAGGTCCCCGTTGTGAATACTGACCTTTACTGTATGGTCAATTTAAATGATGATGTAACCTGATCATCACTTGAAAACAAAGTCTGTTCTACCTGATAGCTTGAAAATTTGTGTGAATTTTTTTTTTTATTCAGAGAAACGCTGACCAATTAGGTCAGTATTGTGCAAAGTCATTGTGGATCGTTTGTTACCATCGTCTGGAGCCAACCATTGCTCTGAAAAAATCCTAATCCCTAGCCAACTTTAACCCATTGTTAGGTCATTACGGGCCCCGGTCGGAGACGTCCAGATATATTTTGGGCCCTAAGCTAAGGGTACCCGTCGAAGCCCTCTAAGCTCAACATGTCACTGAAATTTATACTAGAATGGACCCGTTTCGGTTCAGTGGGTCCAAGATGGTAGCTTTTGTTTCCCAGCCAAAAGAACGGCTCTGTGTACACACACACTCACACACACACTCACACACACACACACACTCACACAGACTTACACACACACACACACACACACACTCACACAGACTTACACATACACACTCTCACACACACTCACACACACACACTCACACACTCACACACACACATACACGCTCACACTCACACACACTGACAGAGATTGTGGTGTGTGACACTGATTAGATGACGATGTACCCAATCCTAATTGCTACATTAAATGAAACAACTCAACCCCTTTGCTATAGTGCCCTTTAAAAATTATTTCAAAATATTTTCCTGTGCTCTAGTTGGAATAAATTAGTGTGTGTGTGTGAAGTCCCTGTAAGGATGAGATGAAATCTTTTAGATCCTATAAACCACTAATGGGACGGTTTTATGGTACCCTTCTTTCATCCCCACCATAGACGATAGTGCCATGGTCATGGAGGCACCAAGGGATATATATATATATATATATATATATATATATATATATATATATATATAAAAGAATAATTGAGTATCATTACACTGTTCTATTATTCTGCGTACTATCTTTAGTCGCAGTATTAAACAGATGATGATATAATCAATTTACGCCCACACAAATACAATAAGAGGTATTTAGTTCTTCCGAAAGTGAATGTAAAATCTGAAAACACAACTTTACTTTTTCTTTAATAATATATAATTTATTGCAGACGAATTTCAGTCGAGAGGGTATTATTTATATTGTGGTCTCTCTGGAAACAGCTTTGAAAACTTTTATGTCCGAATTTTTTTTTTCCGCTTAAAAGCAAACAAGTTAAGAAAATAAAATGAAAAAAAAAAAATGAAAAGTAAAAGTGATTGTTAAATCCGACCCTTCTCCCCCTTCCCCCCGCTCCGCCCCATCCCCGGATGTCTGTCGGTCTAGGGGACATGGAGGGGCTCATGGTAGTTCCAGGGAGACTTACGTCTAATCTTACAAATTAACAAAAAAAAACTGAGAACTAAAGCAAGGCACTGGTGGGAGGGGGGGAATAAAACGAGAAGCTAAGAAAATCCTGAAGATGTTTTTTCAGGAGACTAGGGGACGTCACTCTTTTACTGGAAGATAATCCCTGGAAGAATATCCGGATACAGAGTCAACTTAAGGGGGTCAAGGGTCATTTTAGCGTTGATTTATGTAAGAAAAAGTTCAACTACCATTATTTTATCTATTTTTTACAGCATCCATTATATTTGACAATCAAGAGATTTGTTTTTTTGTCTTTTACATTTTGACAACTGAATAGTTTGAAATTTTGCTGGGTAAATCTCCATTCTTTCCTTAAATTATTATCGGTTATTTGTTATAAATGATAATATAATTTGATAGCTGATAATAGTATTTGATAGTTGATAATAGTATTTGATATCTGATAATAGTATTTGATAATTGATAAACGTATTTGTCTGGAGTGAAAGAGCAAACGAAAATAAAAGTACACAGCACAATTTCTAAAAATAAAATGCTGTATGTTTGTCAACATAGTACATCGAAAGGCCACATTACATTCTCCAAGATTCTATATATTTGAGTTAATCAGTGGTGAAGTAAAAATATCATATTTATTACATTATGTTGACATATACATCTTAATGGTAACTCAGTACCACTTCAATGATGATGGGTCAGAAATCTGACTTACGTATTTCTAACGTAATGTCAATATAAAAATTAGAGTTTTGCTTAAGAGTCATATATCATAATACTCATTTCCAGTGTGCGTTTAATCGAAAGCGGAAAACAAGAATTCAAAATAGTGTCATCCCCTGTGTCTCGATTCAATTTTTCTTTTTGAAATATCTATAGTTTTCAATAGTTTATGTGCTTTTAGTTATAAAATGTAAAAGTCCCCAATATTAAAAATTAATAATTAGCATATAATATCATTCAAATCATTGTAGTTTTTATTACAACAGAGCATTTTTAACATCGTCACACGTAAACAATAGTAATAATCGAAAATCTCCGACGTCGTCGTCGGCGACGATAAGACTAATTTCGTAAATAAAGTTCTTTTTAAAAGTCTATATAATATTTAAAAAAGAAATTCTGCAAATTTCTATACTAATTAAGTTCTCAGCTTTTATAATATTTATGATTTTAAATAAATAAGGCTTTGAATTATTTCTTAATTACAAAATAACAATGTAGACCTAAAAAACTAGGTCAAAATGCAATGAAAACATAACCGAGCAATATTCTTCCAATAGTACATTAAAATTGTAACTTGTTTTGTGTGGCGCGGTGGCTGAGTTGTTATGCGGCTTGATCCCTAACCACTTTTATGCTGACTCTGCTGGTTCGATTTCTCCCAGAGACATTTTTTTTTTAATTGTTTTTTTTTTTCAGAATATATCCTTTTAGTTGTTCTAATGAAAAGTAACTAATTAGATCTCTTTGACATTTTTTTCAATTTAAATAATTTATATTTTAGGATGTTGTAAGAAAAAGAAATAACAACTAATTAGATTTTAAATTATTTCATAACTTAAAAAAGAAATTAACACAGAGGCGTAACTAGGGTGGGGGGGTCCAAAATCGAAAGTCCCACCGGGCTCCAGCTTGAGGGGAGCCCCCAAAATTATTTTTTACATTAAATATTAAGTACATAAATCTCATGTCATGGTATCGAATGTCAAAATGCAGGGCCCCCAAATCCTAGGTTCGGCAATGGCTTTACAAGTCTATCTCCCTGCAAAGGCTTTGCAGGGTACAGCTAGTTAATTCATATTGTGTGTTTTAAAATTAGTGTTAATTCATATAATAAATTATATTAGATAGCTAATATATTTGAAACATTCTGACAAAATTACATAAGCGTTCGATATAAATATAAGCTTGAACTTAAATCAATTGTACACATGTAAAAGTGTATCATTGCTTAGCTATATTGTAGGCCTACATGTGTAAAAGTGTATCATCGACTAGCTATACTTCTGGGCCATATATTTCTATTCAGTAATTATATAACAAAATTCCACACGACCCTGGTGTACGCCAGCCAACCTTGGTCCACTGGTATCAATCATGGTCAACTTCTGCAACCCAGGAATAGTTTTCTAAAGCCGCTGACTAATGCCACTGTGTAAAAGACCAAGAACATTATGGTAATGGGGTCGTGTACCAGTGAAAGTGGACACAAACTGACCACAAGGGCTGATCTTCACAGATTTTAAATCTGAAAAGTAAAAGAAAAATGTAGATCCACCATAACAGCAATGAGCCCACTCCCCTCTCCCCGCGCCCTGGGGACCCTACAAAACCACTTTAAAGACAAAAATAAAACTGATATATTATTTAATTATTATAATAATGCATATTTATGTTTAGTTATTCTATAAAAAAAATTCTCTTTTCCCTCCAAACAAATTTCTTCAATTTAGCACTGGTTCGAGGGCCGAAAGAGCAATACCATATTAAAATATGTAAACCTCTTGTCCGAGGCCCCATTTTAACATATGTACGCGCCTGGCCCTTGAAGTATGGTGTGCTCCAGGGTTGATAATGCTGTCGACGGGTCTTAGGTAAGTGACTCAGATTTATTTATTTCAATGAACTAATTACCATGCGTGGTGCAATGTATATCTTAGATTTATAAACATGAACTTCACTATGTATTGTGAACAAGAAAACACTTCCGTGAACAGAGAGTTGGTACGCATCGTTTCTATCAAATGACTCTTGAATAAAACTAAAACGAAGTAACACTGTCTATAATACACCAGAGGTAATTCCACACTACAGAATATATATATATATATATATATAATATATATATATATATATATATATATATATATATACTAATAAGACGCATTTGTTGTCTGTCTGTCTGTCTGTCTGTCTGTTCCCTTATAACTCAAGATCCAGATAACCAAATAATGTGAAATTTGTTACAGATACACATAATTACATGGGGAAGGTTATAGGACAGGTTTCGTTTCATATCGATGGGTAGTTTAATTGTAATTAATTTTTTTTTATTTTAGTATTTTACTATATTAAAGTAATCTCGACGGCGCCATAAATAAAATTCCTCTGTGACGTCATTTCCCTATGATTGAATAGAACTTGCGCGCTGGTGCGGTATAGTTCCTTTGTGCTGAAAAGAATTGTTGTTGTTTTTTCATGCTCCCTGATATGTATGTACAGTTTGAGGAAGGTAAAGAAAGGAATGAAGAAGGATTTTAGAAGAAGTGTGAAGCCATAATAATAAGTATACATATATATATATATATATATATATATATATATATAGAGAGAGAGAGAGAGAGTGAGGGAGGGAGGGAGGGAGAGAGAGAGATAAAGAGAGAGAGAGGCGGGCAGGGGGGAGAGAGAGGAAAGGGTAGGAGGGAGGGAGGGGGAGAGAGGGAGCGAGGGGAGAGAGGGAGGGAGGGGGTGGGACAGGGGGAGAGAAGGAGAGGGAGATGGGAGAGGGAGATGGGAGAGGGAGCAGGGGGAGAGGTAGAGAGAAAAGAAGTGAAGGAGAGAGGGAGTAGGGAGGGAGATAGAGGGGGGGAGGGAAAGAGAGGGTGGGAGAGAGGGAGAGAGAGAAAGAGAGTGAGGGGGCAGGGAGGGAGAGAGAGGGAATGAGGGAGGGATGAATGGGGAGAGAGAGATGGGAGAGAGGGAGGGAGAGGGAGGGAGAAAGGGAGGGAGGGAAAGGGACAGAGAGGGAGGGAGGGAGAGAGAGAGGAAGAGGGGGAGTGAGGGGAGACGGGAGAGGGAGGGAGGGAGAAAGGAGGGAGGGAGGGAGGGAGAGAGGGTAGGGAGGGGGAGAGATGATGGGAGAAATGGGAGGGAGTGAGAGATAAAGAGAGAGAGGGTGCAGGGAGGGAGAGAGGGGGAGGAGGAAGGGAGGAAGGTGGAGAGAGGGGGGACGGGGGTGAGAGAAGAAGGGAGGGAGATAGGGAGAGAGAGAGGGAGATGGGAGAGTTAGAAAGGGAAAGGGAGGGTGGGAGGGAGAAAGGGAGGGAGGGAAAGAGAAAGGGAGAGAGGGGTAAAGAGGGAGAGGGAGGGAGGGAGAGAGGGGGTAGGGAGAAAACAAAAGATTAACAGAAAGCCTTATTTTAAACCCGGGCAAAGCTAGTATATATATATACTAGTTGCAAGTACCCGGCTTTGCCCGGGTTTAAAATAAGGTTTTCTGTTTACCTTCTTTTTTCTCCCTATCCCCTCTCTCGCTTCATCTCTCTCTCTCCCTCCCTCCCCCTCTCTCCCTTTCCCTCTCTCCCCTCTCCCCCTCCTTCTCTCCCACCGTCCATCCTCCCTCCCTCCTCCTTCCCTCTCTCTCCCTTCCCTGCCCCCTCTTTCTCTTTATCTCTTCCTTCCATTTCTTCCATCCTCTCCCTCTCTCCTTCCCTCTCTCCCTCCCTAACCCCTCTCTCCCTCCTTTCTCCCTCCCTCCCCTTTCCATCTCTCTCTCCCTCTCCCTCTCTCCCTCTTCCTCCCTCCCTCATTTCCTCTCTCTCCCTCCCTGCCCCCCTCACTCTTTATCTCTCTCTCCCTCCCTCTCTCTCTCCCTCCCTCTCTCCCTTCCTCCAATCTCTCTCCCTCTCCCATCTCCCTCTCCCCCCTGCTTCCTCTCCCATCTCCCTCCTTTTCTCCTCCCTGTCCATCCCCCTCCCTCCTCTCTCCCCCTCCCTCCCTCCCTCCTACCCTCCTTTCCTCTCTCTCTCTCCCCCTCTCTCCCTCCCCCCTCTCTCTATATATATATATATATAAATATATATATACTTATTGTTATGGCTTCACACTTCTTCTAAAATCCTTCTTCATTCCTTTATCTTCCTCAAACTGTACAAATCAGAGAGCATGAAAAAACATCAACAATTCTTTGCATCACAAAGGCACAATACAGCACCAGCGCGCAAGTTCTATTCGAACATCGGGAAATGGCGTCACAGAGGAATTTTATTTATGGCGCCGTCGAGATTACTTTAATATAGTAAAATACTAAAATAAAAAAAAATTAATTACAATTAAACTACCCATCGAGATGAAACGAAACCTGTCCTATAACCTTCCCCATGTAATTATGTGAATGTGTAACAAATTTCACATTATTTGTTTGTCTGGATCTTGAGTTATAAGGGAACAGACAGACAGACAGACAGACAGACAACGAATGCGTCTTATAAGTATACTAGTTGCAAGTACCCGGCTTTGCCCGGGTTTAAAATAAGGTTTTCTGTTTACCTTCTGTTTTCTCCCTACCCTCTCTCTCCCTCCCTCTCTACCCCTCTCTCCCTTTCCCTCCCTCCCTCTCCCTCCCTCTCTCCCATCTCTCTCCCATCTCCCTCTCTCCCCTCTCCCCCTCCTTCTCTCCCAACGTCCATCCTCCCTCTCTCCTCCCCTCTCTCCCTCCCTAACCCCTCCTCTCCCTCCTTTCTCCCTCCCTCCCCTTTCCACCTCTCTCTCCCCCCTCTCTCCCCCTTCCTCCCTCCCTTATTCCCTCTCTCTCCCTCCCTGCCCCCCTCACTTTTTATCTCTCTCTCCCTCTCTCCCACCCTCTCTCTCTCCCTCCCTCCCATCTCTCTCTCCCTACCCACTCTCTCCCTCCCTTCCTTTCTCTCTCCATCTCCCCCTACTCCCTCTCCCATCTCCCTCTCCCCCCTGCTCCCTCTCCCATCTCCCTCTCTCCCCCTTTTCTCCCTCCCTCCCCTTTCCACCTCTCTCTCTCCCTCCCCCTCTCTCTCCCTTCCTCCCTCCCTCATTCCCTCTCTCTGCCTCTCTGCCCCCTCACTCTTTATCTCTCTCCCTCCCTCTCTCCCATCCCCCTCTCTCTCCCTCCCTCCCTCTCTCTCTCTCCCTACCCCCCCCTCTCTCTCCCTTCCTTTCTCTCTCCTTCTCCCCCTACTCCCTCTCCCATCTCCCTCTTCCCCCCTGCTCCCTCTCCCATCTCCCTCTCTCCCCCTTTTCTCCCTCCCTCCCCTTTCCACCTCTCTCCCCCTTCCTCCCTCCCTCATTCCCCTCTCTCTCCCTCCCTGCCCCCTCACTCTTTATCTCTCTCCCTCCCTCTCTCCCCACCCTCTCTCTCTCCCTCCCTCCCCTCTCTCTCCCTCCCTACCCCCTCTCTCCCTCCCTTCCTTTCTCTCTCCATCTCCCCCTACTCCCTCTCCCATCTCCCTCTCCCCCCCATCTCCCTCTCTCCCCCTCCTTTTCTCCCCCCTGTCCATCCCACTCTTTCCTCTCTCCCCTCCCTCCTACCCTCCTTTCCTCTCTCTCTCCTCCTGCCCCCTCTCCTTCTTCATTCCTTTATCTTCCTCAAACTGTACAAATCAGAGAGCATGAAAAAACATCAACAATTCTTTGCATCACAAAGGCACAATACAGCACCAGCGCGCAAGTTCTATTCGAACATCGGGAAATGGCGTCACAGAGGAATTTTATTTATGGCGCCGTCGAGATTACTTTAATATAATAAAATACTAAAATAAAAAAAAATTAATTACAATTAAACTACCCATCGAGATGAAACGAAACCTGTTCTATAACCTTCCCCATGTAATTATGTGAATGTGTAACAAATTTCACATTATTTGTTTGTCTGGATCTTGAGTTATAAGGGAACAGACAGACAGACAGACAGACAACGAATGCGTCTTATAAGTATACTAGTTGCAAGTACCCGGCTTTGCCCGGGTTTAAAATAAGGTTTTCTGTTTACCTTCTGTTTTCTCCCTACCCTCTCTCTCCCTCCCTCTCTACCCCTCTCTCCCTTTCCCTCCCTCCCTCTCCCTCCCTCTCTCCCATCTCTCTCCCATCTCCCTCTCTCCCCTCTCCCCCTCCTTCTCTCCCAACGTCCATCCTCCCTCTCTCCTCCCCTCTCTCCCTCCCTAACCCCTCCTCTCCCTCCTTTCTCCCTCCCTCCCCTTTCCACCTCTCTCTCCCCCCCTCTCTCCCCCTTCCTCCCTCCCTCATTCCCTCTCTCTCCCTCCCTGCCCCCCTCACTTTTTATCTCTCTCTCCCTCTCTCCCACCCTCTCTCTCTCCCTCCCTTCCCTCTCTCTCCCTACCCACTCTCTCCCTCCCTTCCTTTCTCTCTCCATCTCCCACTACTCCCTCTCCCATCTCCCTCTCCCCCATCTCCCTCTCTCCCCCTCCTTTTCTCCCCCTGTCCATCCCCCTCTTTCCTCTCTCCCCCTCCCTCCTACGCTCCTTTCCTCTCTCTCTCCTCCTGCCCCCTCTCTATCTCTCTTTCTCTCTCTCTCTCTCTCTATATATATATATATATATATATATATATATATACTTATTATTATGGCTTCACACTTCTTCTAAAATCCTTCTTCATTCCTTTATCTTCCTCAAACTGTACAAATCAGAGAGCATGAAAAAAACAACAACAATTCTTTGCATCACAAAGGCACAATACAGCACCAGCGCGCAAGTTCTATTCGAATCGGGAAATGACGTCACAGAGGAATTTTATTTATGGCGCCGTCGAGATTACTTTAATATAGTAAAATACTAAAAAAAAAAAAAAAATAATTACAATTAAACTACCCATCAAGATGAAACGAAACCTGTCCTATAACCTTCCCCATGTAATTATGTGTATGTGTAACAAATTTCACATTATTTGGTTATCTGGATCTTGAGTTTTAAGGGAACAGACAGACAGACAGACAGACAGACAGCAAATGCCTCTTATAGGTATATATATATATATATATATATATATATATATATATATATATATATATATATATATATATATAAAACAACGTCTCTGAAAAGAATGTTTTTTAATTTTCCTAAAGTTGGATCACATTTTATTAGCAGTCTATCATTTAGTTTTTAATATGTTATTTTTAGCGCATTTTCGAGAAGTTGAATGCGCTATTGTCCCCGTTTTGTTCGTCTATCTGTCATCACCCTAGATCTCAGCGACCATAAGTCCTAGACCCATGATATATATACTTTTTTTGTAGATCTTGGCCTGCCATACCTGCATCAAATGTCCATTTCGCGATCTGACCTCTGAGGGCTGGGCATCAATGTTTCTTAGGGTACCGTTTTTTTTACTATATAAGCTATATAAATAATTATGTCATTTTCATTTTTTAATATTTTTTTCAGACATATGCATTACACAATTGATTTTATAAAGATTTCCAAAATTTACAAATATTTACTGAAAGCTAACATACGTACTGATACATAACACGAAAATGCGCTAACACGTCCTGTGTCCAGAATGGAACAGGCTTAAGATGCTGTTTTTTTTTTTCTAATTTGGCGTTGTTTTTTCAGAATGCATTTATTTTTTTTTTTTATTAATTTTATTTTTAAGAAGGAAGTCCTTGTTTTAACTAATATTTAAGAGCTACGGTATCATTAGAATGTCCAATCAGGTTCAGCTAATGATATAATTGTTAAAACACAACATCGTGTTCATACTACAGGTGACAAGATTAGAGATTAATGGACTTAATCCAGTTTATAACGTCATTGAAGTTATAGCCCAACATTAAAATTCATCTTAAGCATTAAGTGACCTTTAAGTGGAACTTTTTTTTATAAAAGTTTAAATTAAAATGCTTAACTTTTAAATCATCTCTTTGTCAATCATCAAACACAAACTTCTCACAAATTGTGAGGGTTATCTTTGTGTTATCTTTGTCGTGTGAATTTTATTGTTATATAATGAAGGTCAATGTTTTGTAACGGATGAAATTTTTTAAAAATTATTTTTGACCCAGATATCACTTTTCCCTGACCTAAAACGAAAGTGATGTGTTGTTCCGGCAGACGTGACATGAATCTGATGTTCAAACAGGAGATAATATGGCGGCGGTGATTAAAAAGACTTTAGCCTTGTTATGAATCAGTCCAGTGAGTGAACTAGATTGTGGACAGCGATGCTCAAACATCATCTTGAACAAATACGCAGTTTGTTAACATTGTTTTTACGTTCTACTTAAGGTTTAGACTTTAGGGAATTCTGACTTGCAATGTGTGCATTTGTTACACTTGGGGGCTTATAATAAGGCGTCCATGTTTATCCGGGAAAGCTCAATCCCACCCAGGACAGTTTCAGCAACACCTCTCCCCGGATGCCAGAAAGTCTACAAATGGTCTGACAGGTTTTTTTTATTTAATTTAACTAACAGTTTGCTCGGCATAATGCAGGAAGACATATTACTCAAAATAGAAAACTTTTTTTGTAGATAAAGCATAAAGATCTGGGCAATCATCTTATTTATTTTCAAACAACCACAAGTATGGGGAAAAAATTACAAATTATAAAGAATATGTTTATTTATTTTAATATGGAATAATGAAGAAGCATCACCAATATCTGCGCTCTCATTCCAATTTATATTCTGATTATCTCAGTCTTAGTTTCTGCTCAATTTAAAAGTTGTCTACATTTCAAACTCATTATTAAGATTGACACGCTATTTTATAATGTTATGCACCGATAAGATAAAGTGTTAAAAATAAATATTTCAACATCTTTTATCGGTCCATGTTTCAAAAACGCTCCAATCTCTTTATCTGGCTGGAATTTCGCCGTCTTTGTCTGAAGAAAATGTTCAAAATGCAGACTCAGACATACAGACTCAGACATACAGACTCAGACATACAGACTCAGACATACAGACTCAGACATACAGATTTGTCAAAATCCCTGTTGTAAGGATGAGGGATTTATCTCTTAGATCCTATAAACTACTTTGGGACGGTTTTAGCAATGTCCATCTTTCACCCCACTCCCCAACCATAGCAATGACCATGGTGGCTCCTCGGGAGAGATGACCTTTAACCATGACCTAGAAAATTCCCTTGGTTCTCACGAAGATCGAACCCGAAACCATCAACAGTCGAGCGCTTTACCGAACATCTATCCATCCCGATTCCGATATACTTTAACATTTGTGTAGGGGAATAGAGAAATTATTCATAACAAAATTCTTATGTATTTTTCTTTCACCTGCTAATGCTCATTAACACCAGTAAGGTTTCTTGGGTCTAAAATATACAATTTAAACAATATAATCACAGAGAATGTAATCACTATATTCACTTGCGTCTTATAGTCAACTGCTATGCGCCTTTCTCAACGTAGGTCAGTGTTGATCTACACAAATATCTACTTGGGTAAATGTTGATCTGCACAAAACTCTAATTGGGTCAGTGTTGATCTACACAAATATCTACTTGGGTAAATGTTGATCTGCACAAATATCTACTTGGGTAAATGTTGATCTGCACAAATATCTACTTGGGTAAATGTTGATCTGCACAAAACTCTAATTGGGTCAGTGTTGATCTACACAAATATCTACTTGGGTAAATGTCGATCTGCACAAAACTCTAATTGGGTCAGTGTTGATCTACACAAATATCTACTTGGGTAAATGTTGATCTGCACAAAACTCTAATTGGGTCAGTGTTGATCTACACAAATATCTACTTGGGTAAATGTTGATCTGCACAAAACTCTAATTGGGTCAGTGTAGATCTACACAAATATCTACTTGGGTAAATGTTGATCTGCACAAAACTCTAATTGGGTCAGTGTTGATCTACACAAATATCTACTTGGGTAAATGTTGATCTGCACAAAACTCTAATTGGGTCAGTGTTGATCTACACAAATATCTACTTGGGTAAATGTTGATCTGCACAAAACTCTAATTGGGTCAGTGTTGATCTACACAAATATCTACTTGGGTAAATGTTGATCTGCACAAAACTCTAATTGGGTCAGTGTAGATCTACACAAATATCTACTTGGGTAAATGTTGATCTGCACAAAACTCTAATTGGGTCAGTGTTGATCTACACAAATATCTACTTGGGTAAATGTTGATCTGCACAAAACTCTAATTGGGTCAGTGTTGATCTACACAAATATCTACTTGGGTAAATGTTGATCTGCACAAAACTCTAATTGGGTCAGTGTTGATCTACATAAATATCTACTTGGGTAAATGTTGATCTGCACAAAACTCTAATTGGGTCAGTGTTGATCTACACAAATATCTACTTGGGTAAATGTTGATCTGAAGAAAACTCTAATTGGGTCAGTGTTGATCTACACAAATATCTACTTGGGTAAATGTCGATCTGCACAAAACTCTAATGGGGTCAGTGTTGATCTACACAAATATCTACTTGGGTAAATGTTGATCTGCACAAAACTCTAATTGGGTCAGTGTTGATCTACACAAATATCTACTTGGGTAAATGTTGATCTGCACAAAACTCTAATTGGGTCAGTGTAGATCTACACAAATATCTACTTGGGTAAATGTTGATCTGCACAAAACTCTAATTGGGTCAGTGTTGATCTACACAAATATCTACTTGGGTAAATGTTGATCTGCACAAAACTCTAATTGGGTCAGTGTTGATCTACACAAATATCTACTTGGGTAAATGTTGATCTGCACAAATATCTACTTGGGTAAATGTTGATCTGCACAAATATCTACTTGGGTAAATGTTGATCTGCACAAAACTCTAATTGGGTCAGTGTTGATCTACACAAATATCTACTTGGGTAAATGTTGATCTGAAGAAAACTCCAATTGGGTCAGTGTTGATCTACACAAATATCTACTTGGGTAAATGTCGATCTGCACAAAACTCTAATGGGGTCAGTGTTGATCTACACAAATATCTACTTGGGTAAATGTTGATCTGCACAAAACTCTAATTGGGTCAGTGTTGATCTACACAAATATCTACTTGGGTAAATGTTGATCTGCACAAAACTCTAATTGGGTCAGTGTTGATCTACACAAATATCTACTTGGGTAAATGTTGATCTGCACAAAACTCTAATTGGGTCAGTGTTGATCTACACAAATATCTACTTGGGTAAATGTTGATCTGCACAAAACTCTAATTGGGTCAGTGTAGATCTACACAAATATCTACTTGGGTAAATGTTGATCTGCACAAAACTCTAATTGGGTCAGTGTTGATCTACACAAATATCTACTTGGGTAAATGTTGATCTGCACAAAACTCTAATTGGGTCAGTGTAGATCTACACAAATATCTACTTGGGTAAATGTTGATCTGCACAAAACTCTAATTGGGTCAGTGTTGATCTACACAAATATCTACTTGGGTAAATGTTGATCTGCACAAAACTCTAATTGGGTCAATGTGATCTACATAAAACTCTAATTGGGTCAATGTTGATCTACATAAAACTCTATTTGGGTCAATGTTGATCTACATAAAACTCTAATTGGATCAATGTTGATCTACATAAAACTCTGGGTCATAAATTATTCCAGAACGAATCTAGTCTCCCTACCTTAGGTCAGTAATTATAATTATATTTTCAGCTGCATTTGATTGGTATTTATTACATTCAGTCATCGTCTACTATCACAGGCTTTAAGTTAACACACTCCAGCTGACCAGAACAATGTCATTTCTCTACGGTCAGGCCTTGATTAGTTTCATGGTTTATGGGGAAGCAAAATGACTGAAAGTGAAGGGGTTTCTTATTTGGTCAATGTTTACTGAAGTTATTTTTCTTTTTCCGTTGTCTGGTCATCCAAACAATACTCACCAGTCCTTCATCTCTCTCAAGTGACCAAGTCTAAACATGTGAGGAGGGAGAGATGAGGCTAAAGTGGACATCTCCGTCACATGACCTCACCGACCTATATAAAACAAAGACTCCGGAAAAAAATTCTAACCAAGTTAAGTGTACATTTTTATGTTAGTGTACATTGAATTACGCAGGTGATATAACTAGGTTTAAAAATGTTTTTCTGGGAACTGAAGATGAAGAATGGGAAAACAACTCAGGTCCAAAAACAATATATAAGGCAACACCCAATGAGAAAAGGCCTTAAGGTAGACCAAGAAGCAGATGGTTAGAGGAAGTGGAGAAAGACCTTAAAGACATAGGAGTGAGAGAGTGGAGGAAGAAGATCATGGGGATAGGGAAAAGTGGAGAAGAGTAGTATGGCAGGCCAGGGCCCTAAATGGGCTACAGAGCCAAAGGAAGAAGAAAAAGAAGCTTAATAAAGGAAAGAACGTATAAACACAACGTCATAATATATTGACAGATTAAATAAAAATAGTAATAATTTTATGAATCTTTCTTTTTTAAATAAAAAATTGTGCACAGTTTTAAATCTGTTAATTGTAGTAATTAAACGAAAGACATTGATTGTACTTTACTATTTAACGCTAATGTCACCTGTAAATTATTAAATATAATCAGCGCTATAATGGAGCAAATTACCAGTTATGACTAAGATAAGATTCCAGTACGATCCAGCAATGAAAACAATAATAACCCAGTTCTGACAACGTTGTGAAACGTCCACTGAAAGGTGGTAATACAGCCAGTGCATACCAGAATGGGAGCTTGTTTACATGTGGTAATACAGCCAGTGCATACCAGAATGGGAGTTTGTTTACATGTGGAAATACAGCCAGTGCATACCAGAATGGGAGTGTGTTTACATGTGGAAATACAGCCAGTCATACCAGAATGGGAGTTTTTTTACATGTGGAAATACAGCCAGTGCATACCAGAGTGGGGGTTTGTTTACATGTAGAGATACGCCATTTACCGAACTAAGATAACTTGCATCCGTTCATTGCTACAAGAAGATGCCCTTTTATTCCCACTAGTTTGGTGATACTGTTCCGCGGCTAAGTTATTTGTAAGCTCAAACCAGAACTATTTTATAGGTCTCAATATGTAATGCTCAGACTTATTTCTGTCGCGCGGTCAACTACAGGACAGGAATATTTTGACCTGTCCAGTTTTATTGCAATGCAGCCTGTTTTCTCTAGTACTTGTTATCTCTAAATGATATAAAATGCTGAGTGTGACCGATGGCGCAATGTTTACATCTAATGGTTTCTAGAAACAGGTAACCTTTACTTCATATGCACTAATTCACACACACATAACCTATTTAGTTTAAGTACTCTTTATCAATCTAGATATTGAAGTAACAAGTACAGCTGATTACAGGGAATAGCTAAACTTTCTGTACAACGGGTCACGGTGAATTAGTGTTGCTTTCGTTGACGAAAACTAAAGCTAAAACCTTCGTTGACGAAAATTTTTACTTTTCGTCAACGAGAACTAAAACTAAAACTAAAATTAGAAGCAAGACTAAAACTAGACGAAAACTGAAATTATTACAGAAAAAACGAAATAAAAACTGAAACTAAAAAATAGTGTTGCTTTCGTTCACGAAAACTAAAACTAAAACTTTCGTTAACGAAAATGTTGACTTTTCGTCAACGAGAACTAAAACTAAAACTAAATTTAGCAGCAAGACTAAAACTAGACGAAAACTAAAATTATTACAGAAAAAACGAAATAAAAACTGATACTAAAATATGACCTGGGACTAAAACAACACTACGGTGAATTGTTAAATTTCACACAAGGGCCTGACCGAAAGCATTTCAATAAAATGAAGGCCTATGTATAAACTAATATAAATTAGTTGTAAAGGTAAAAAAGCAAAGAGAAGCTAGGACCAAATCAAACAGTCTAACGGAATGTACTTGGCCCACGGGCTGTATGTAGTTTGCCCATGTCGAAACAAACGAAAAATCATGTTTCTGAATCTAATTTAATTTTTTTAGTTTCCTTAGTTCTCTTACTTTGTTAAAACTAGAATTTTACTGTCTGGATGAAATATTTTAAGGGGAGTGACAATTTAAGACTAACTCGTTGAAATAAATTAAGCCAGTTAATGTAATGATTTAGTTGTGTCAACAAAACACTTCTTGTCCAGAGTTTAATATGACGCGGTTACATTAGATTACTAGAAAACGTAGATATTTAGCAGTGTGCCCGGAATCTTAGCAAAACTCAATTTACACCATTCCATTGAACTAGAAACGCAAAGAACGAACAATTTCATTTTTGTTTTATTTCAGTGGTTCTCAAAAAATACGGACATTTAAAGGTTGTTTAGTAAATATTGTTATTTTTATTTCAATTAAAAAAAAATAAAGGGTAGTATTGAGTAAAACCAGAAATCAATATTGATTATGACTTTTATTTGAAACAAGCAAAAAAGTAAATTTTTTCTTGAGGACATAAAACAAAACAATGTGTGATACACGTATAATTTTCTTGAGGACCTAAAACAAAACAATGTGTTATACACGTAAAATTTTCTTGAGGACCTAAAACAAAACAATGTGTGATACACGTAAAATTTTCTTGAGAACATAAAACAAAACAATGTGTGTGTGATAATCAGTTTAGAACGTACCCATGACATGTGATACACGTAAAATTTTCTTGAGGATATAAAACAAAAAAATGTGTGAGACACGTAAAATTTTCTTGAGGATATAAAACAAAAAAATGTGTGAGACACGTAAAATTTTCTTGAGGATATAAAACAAAAAAATGTGTGAGACACGTAAAATTTTCTTGAGGACCTAAAACAAAAAAATGTGTGGGAGACACGTAAAATTTTCTGAGGACCTAAAAAACAAAAAAATGTGTGACCACAATGTAAAATTTTCTTGAGGACCTAAAACAAAAAAATGTGTGATACCGTAAAATTTTCTTGAGGACCTAAAACAAAAAAATGTGTGATACACGTAAAATTTTCTTGAGGACCTAAAACAAAAAAATGTGTGATTCACGTAAAATTTTCTTGAGGACCTAAAACAAAAAAATGTGTGATACACGTAAAATTTTCTTGAGGACCTAAAACAAAAAAATGTGTGATACACGTAAAATTTTCTTGAGGACCTAAAACAAAAAAATGTGTGATACACGTAAAATTTTCTTGAGGACCTAAAACAAAAAAATGTGTGATACACGTAAAATTTTCTTGAGGACCTAAAACAAAAAAATGTGTGATACACGTAAAATTTTCTTGAGGACCTAAAACAAAAAAATGTGTGATACACGTAAAATTTTCTTGAGGACCTAAAACAAAAAAATGTGTGATACACGTAAAATTTTCTTGAGGACCTAAAACAAAAAAATGTGTGAGACACGTAAAATTTTCTTGAGGACCTAAAACAAAAAAATGTGTGAGACACGTAAAATTTTCTTGAGGACCTAAAACAAAAAAATGTGTGAGACACGTAAAATTTTCTTGAGGACCTAAAACAAAAAAATGTGTGAGGACACGTAAAATTTTCTGAGGACCTAAAACAAAAAAATGTGTGAGACACGTAAAATTTTCTTGAGGACCTAAAACAAAAAAAGACACGTAAAATTTTCTGCTTGAGACCCTAAAACAAAAAAATGTGTGAGGCACGTAAAATTTTCTTGAGGACCTAAAATTTTCTTGAGGACCTAAAACAAAAAAATGTGTGAGACACGTAAAATTTTCTTGAGGACCTAAAACAAAAAAATGTGTGAGACACGTAAAATTTTCTTGAGGACCTAAAACAAAAAAAAATGTGTGAGACACGTAAAATTTTCTTGAGGACCTAAAACAAAAAAATGTGTGAGACACGTAAAATTTTCTTGAGGACCTAAAACAAAAAAATGTGTGAGACACGTAAAATTTTCTTGAGGACCTAAAACAAAAAAATGTGTGAGACACGTAAAATTTTCTTGAGGACCTAAAACAAAAAAAATGTGTGAGACACGTAAAATTTTCTTGAGGACCTAAAACAAAAAAATGTGTGAGACACGTAAAATTTTCTTGAGGACCTAAAACAAAAAAATGTGTGATACACGTAAAATTTTCTTGAGGACCTAAAACAAAAAAATGTGTGATACACGTAAAATTTTCTTGAGGACCTAAAACAAAAAAATGTGTGATCCACGTAAAATTTTCTTGAGGACCTAAAACAAAAAAATGTGTGAGACACGTAAAATTTTCTTGAGGACCTAAAACAAAAAAATGTGTGAAAATTTTCTTGAGGACCTAAAACAAAAAAATGTGTGATACACGTAAAATTTTCTTGAGGACCTAAAACAAAAAAATGTGTGATACACGTAAAATTTTCTTGAGGACCTAAAACAAAAAAATGTGTGATCCACGTAAAATTTTCTTGAGGACCTAAAACAAAAAAATGTGTGAGACACGTAAAATTTTCTTGAGGACCTAAAACAAAAAAATGTGTGAGACACGTAAAATTTTCTTGAGGACCTAAAACAAAAAAATGTGTGAGGACCTACGTAAAATTTTCTTGAGGACCTAAAACAAAAAAATGTGTGAGACACGTAAAATTTTCTTGAGGACCTAAAACAAAAAAATGTAAAATTTTCTTGAGGACCTAAAACAAAAAAATGTGTGAGACACGTAAAATTTTCTTGAGGACCTAAAACAAAAAAATGTGTGAGACACGTAAAATTTTCTGAGGACCTAAACAAAAAAATGTGTGATACACGTAAAATTTTCTTGAGGACCTAAAACAAAAAAATGTGTGAGACACGTAAAATTTTCTTGAGGACCTAAAACAAAAAAATGTGTGATCCACGTAAAATTTTCTTGAGGACCTAAAACAAAAAAATGTGTGAGACACGTAAAATTTTCTTGAGGACCTAAAACAAAAAAATGTGTGAGACACGTAAAATTTTCTTGAGGACCTAAAACAAAAAAATGTGTGAGACACGTAAAATTTTCTTGAGGACCTAAAACAAAAAAATGTGTGAGACACGTAAAATTTTCTTGAGGACCTAAAACAAAAAAATGTGTGATACACGTAAAATTTTCTTGAGGACCTAAAACAAAAAAATGTGTGATACACGTAAAATTTTCTTGAGGACCTAAAACAAAAAAATGTGTGAGACACGTAAAATTTTCTTGAGGACCTAAAACAAAAAAATGTGTGAGACACGTAAAATTTTCTTGAGGACCTAAAACAAAAAAATGTGTGAGACACGTAAAATTTTCTTGAGGACCTAAAACAAAAAAATGTGTGATCCACGTAAAATTTTCTTGAGGACCTAAAACAAAAAAATGTGTGAGACACGTTTTCTTTGAGGAAACACAAAAAATGTTTTTCTTGGAGGACCTAAAACAAAAAAATGTGTGAGACACGTAAAATTTTCTTGAGGACCTAAAACAAAAAAATGTGTGAGGCACGCGTAAAATTTTCTTGAGGACCTAAAACAAAAAAATGTGTGATCCACGTAAAATTTTCTTGAGGACCTAAAACAAAAAAATGTGTGAGACACGTAAAATTTTCTTGAGGACCTAAAACAAAAAAATGTGTGAGACACGTAAAATTTTCTTGAGGACCTAAAACAAAAAAATGTGTGATACACGTAAAATTTTCTTGAGGACCTAAAACAAAAAAATGTGTGATACACGTAAAATTTTCTTGAGGACCTAAAACAAAAAAATGTGTGATCCACGTAAAATTTTCTTGAGGACCTAAAACAAAAAAAAATGTGTGAGACACGTAAAATTTTCTTGAGGACCTAAAACAAAAAAATGTGTGATACACGTAAAATTTTCTTGAGGACCTAAAACAAAAAATGTGTGATGGAGACACGTAAAATTTTCTTGAGGACCTAAAACAAAAAAATGTGTGATCCACGTAAAATTTTCTTGAGGACCTAAAACAAAAAAATGTGTGAGACACGTAAAATTTTCTTGAGGACCTAAAACAAAAAAATGTGTGAGACACGTAAAATTTTCTTGAGGACCTAAAACAAAAAAATGTGTGATACACGTAAAATTTTCTTGAGGACCTAAAACAAAAAAATGTGTGATCCACGTAAAATTTTCTTGAGGACCTAAAACAAAAAACTGAGACAACAATGTGTGAGACACGTAAAATTTTCTTGAGGACCTAAAACAAAAAAATGTGAGACACGTAAAATTTTCTTGAGGACCTAAAACAAAAAAATGTGTGAGACAAAATTTTCTGTAAAATTTTCTTGAGGACCTAAAACAAAAAAATGTGTGAGACACGTAAAATTTTCTTGAGGACCTAAAACAAAAAAATGTGTGAGACACGTAAAATTTTCTTGAGGACCTAAAACAAAAAATGTGTGAGACACGTAAAATTTTCTTGAGGACCTAAAACAAAAAAATGTGTGAGACACGTAAAATTTTCTTGAGGACCTAAAACAAAAAAATGTGTGATACACGTAAAATTTTCTTGAGGACCTAAAACAAAAAAATGTGTGATACACGTAAAATTTTCTTGAGGGACCTAAAACAAAAAAATGTGTGATCCACGTAAAATTTTCTTGAGGACCTAAAACAAAAAAATGTGTGAGACACGTAAAATTTTCTTGAGGACCTAAAAAAACAAAAAAATGTGTGAGGCACGTAAAATTTTCTTGAGGACCTAAAACAAAAAAATGTGTGAGGCACGTAAAATTTTCTTGAGGACCTAAAACAAAAAAATGTGTGATCCACGTAAAATTTTCTTGAGGACCTAAAACAAAAAAATGTGTGAGACACGTAAAATTTTCTTGAGGACCTAAAACAAAAAAATGTGTGAGACACGTAAAATTTTCTTGAGGACCTAAAACAAAAAAATGTGTGAGACACGTAAAATTTTCTTGAGGACCTAAAACAAAACAATGTGTGAGACACGTAAAATTTTCTTGAGGACCTAAAACAAAAAAATGTGTGAGACACGTAAAATTTTCTTGAGGACCTAAAACAAAAAAATGTGTGATTCACGTAAAATTTTCTTGAGGACCTAAAACAAAAATGTGTGAGACACGTAAAATTTTCTTGAGGACCTAAAACAAAAAAATGTGTGAGACACGTAAAATTTTCTTGAGGACCTAAAACAAAAAAATGTGTGAGACACGTAAAATTTTCTTGAGGACCTAAAACAAAAAAATGTGTGATACACGTAAAATTTTCTTGAGGACCTAAAACAAAAAAATGTGTGATCCACGTAAAATTTTCTTGAGGACCTAAAACAAAAAAATGTGTGAGACACGTAAAATTTTCTTGAGGACCTAAAACAAAAAAATGTGTGAGGCACGTAAAATTTTCTTGAGGACCTAAAACAAAAAAATGTGTGAGGCACGTAAAATTTTCTTGAGGACCTAAAACAAAAAAATGTGTGATCCACGTAAAATTTTCTTGAGGACCTAAAACAAAAAAATGTGTGAGACACGTAAAATTTTCTTGAGGACCTAAAACAAAAAAATGTGTGAGACACGTAAAATTTTCTTGAGGACCTAAAACAAAAAAATGTGTGAGACACGTAAAATTTTCTTGAGGACCTAAAACAAAAAAATGTGTGAGACACGTAAAATTTTCTTGAGGACCTAAAACAAAAAAATGTGTGAGACACGTAAAATTTTCTTGAGGACCTAAAACAAAAAAATGTGTGAGACACGTAAAATTTTCTTGAGGACCTAAAACAAAAAAATGTGTGAGACACGTAAAATTTTCTTGCACTGGCTTGTTTTCATCCCCCTCCTCCCCCCCTCCCTCCCCTCGAAACAACTTCTACACAGCGTGTTGTGTTTGTAAAGTTTTTTCTTGCTCTCCAGTACTGGTATTTGACATAATTCAAGTATTTATAATTATGAAAGTTTCTATTTCTATGTTTTAGAATCAAATGATGAAAAGTAAAGACTAAAATAAAATCACAAGTAAATAAAGTCACAATTAAATAAAGTCATAAGTAAATTTAGTCACAATTAAATAAACTTACAATTAAATAAAGTCACAAGTAAATTAAGTCACAATTAAATAAAGTCACACGTAAATTAAGTCACAATTAAATAAAGTCACAAGTAAAATTAAGTCATAAGTAAATAAAATCACAAATAAAAAATAAAACAAAGTGACATGCTAAGAGACAAATGACTGAGATAGGTAAAGACTAAAATAAAAACAAAATGCAAACACAGATACCAGTCACGTGAGGTGTATAAATAAAGCTACAAACCTGATATACTCAATTCAGATCTCATGTCGTTTGATTGACATTGGCTCCTGCTACCACCGACAGGCTAATATGGGATAATCTGCTTTCTTTTTACAACAATTAAACTTTCTAAAATTAAACTCAAGATTTTTCTTAATGGTTAACATTTTTAGATTTTTTTTTCTGAATTAGTGCCATTTTTAAGAGTTTATCGCATTGATAGCATTGGCAACTGTTTCTACATTGGTGGCATTGATTGTGTATTGTTGGCATTGATTAATGTTTCTAAATTGGTGGCATTGATTAATTTTTCTAAATTGGTGGCATTGATTAATGTTTCTAAATTGTTGGCATTGATTGTTGTATTGTTGTATTGTTGGCATTGATTAATGTTTCTAAATTGGTGGCATTGATTAATGTTTCTAAATTGGTGGCATTCATTGTTGTATTGTTGGCATTGATAACTGTTTCTAAATTGGTGGCATTGATTAATGTTTCTAAATTGGTGGCATTGATTATTGTATTGTTGTATTGTTGGCATTGATAACTGTTTCTAAATTGGTGGCATTGATTAATGTTTCTAAATTGGTGGCATTGATTGTTGTATTGTTGTATTGTTGGCATTGATAACTGTTTCTAAATTGGTGGCATTGATTGTTGTATTGTTGTATTGTTGGCATTGATAACTGTTTCTAAATTGATGGCATTGATTGTTGTATTGTTGGCAATAGTTGGCATTGATAACTATTTCTAAATTGATGGCATTTATTGTTGTATTGTTGTATTTTTGGCATTGATAACTGTTTCTAAATTGGAGTTATTGATAACTGTTTCGGAACAGTGGACTTTGGTCTTTGTTTCTAAATTAGTTACATTTTTCACTATTTATGATTATGTGACATTGTTTTCAATTTTTAATGAGTGACCAATTTTAATTTTTTAAAATGGTGGTATAGTTTAATGCCTAGTTATTGTCTGTTTTGTTTTGTTTTTAATTTAAAGTCATTGCAGAAGCTGCTTTTTTATATTAAAAAAAAGTTTTAATTTTGATCATGTTTTTTTGTATGCATAGCCTGACTTGTTGTATGCATAGCCTGACTTGTTGTATGCATAGCCTGACTTGTTGTATGTATAGCCTGACTTGTGGTATGTATAGCCTGACTTGTGGTATGTATAGCTTGACTTGTTGTATGTATTGACTGACTTGTTGTATGTATAGCCTGACTTGTTGTATGTATTGACTGACTTGTTGTATGTATAGCCTGACTTGTTGTATGCATAGCCTGACTTTTTGTATGCATAGCCTGACTTGTTGTATGCATAGCCTGACTTGTTGTATGCATAGCCTGACTTGTTGTATGTATAGCCTGACTTGTGGTATGTATAGCTTGACTTGTTGTATGTATTGACTGACTTGTTGTATGTATAGCCTGACTTGTTGTATGTATTGACTGACTTGTTGTATGTATAGCCTGACTTGTTGTATGCATAGCCTGACTTTTTGTATGCATAGCCTGACTTGTTGTATGCATAGCCTGACTTGTTGTATGCATAGCCTGACTTGTTGTATGTATAGCCTGACTTGTGGTATGTATAGCTTGACTTGTTGTATGTATAGCCTGACTTGTTGTATGCATAGCCTGACTTTTTGTATGCTTAGCCGGACTTGTTGTATGTATAGCCTGACTTGTTGTATGTATAGCCTGACTTGTTGTATGATTGTAAGTAAATAATGCTAGTAGACCAATAGAGCTCACTTCCAGTATGAGATGTTGATCCTTTGATTATATAGGCCATTCATTTTAGTACTTAGTGTGTCATAGTGTGGTTGGTTGTGTTACCTCATGTGTGTGTGTGTGTGTGTCAGCCCAGTAGCGTGAAAACTTTACATGAGGGGCCAGGCATTCTAAAGCAGGGGCCAGGCAATAGCAGGGGGGCCAGGTAATACATTTTACTAAGTAGAACAAATAAGTAGAGGGGGCCAGACAAAACGCAGGGGGGGGGGCGGCTCCCCTGCCCCCTCCGCACGCTACGGGCTTGGTGTGTGTGTGTCGGGGTCAAGCTAGCGGTTATCGAAATGAGGCCAAAGTCTGGACATGTCTAGAGTCAGTGAGTTGTACTCATAGAAAAATATATGATTGATAATTTGATCTGATGTAGCTATTTGTAGAATGTTCGAGCTGTTATAATTCCTTCGCACTTCAACCTGCTCATTAGAATGGATTCTGACTCAGATTTTCAGCCCGATTCCGAGTTAGATTCAAGTAATGATGAAGTCTTTATATGCCGAGGTTATAGAAACAGATGAATTCTACACTTCATCTGCCCCGATGGCCCCACAGGGCTAAGGGAACTTTACTTACTTTACTTTACTTACCTTACTTACTTACTTAACTTACTTTACTTACTTTACTTACTTTACTTACTTTACTTACTTTACTTACTTTACTAATGATGAAGTCTGAAATCTGACCGACGTTTCAGATGATGAAAATGTTTCGTTCAATAGAAGTTTGAATGCATCTAATACTCATTCATGTGTAAGTATACCAATGCTCACAACAACATGCTGTATTTGTTTTCGTTTTATTTTTTTACCATTAATGATCTGTTATATGCTAAATAATCACCTAATATCACGCTAGTTATAACATTTTAGCAGAAAAATATTGTATGTGTATTAATAATTTACAAAAACCTTAGAAATGCATGTTAAATATTTTGTTTTTCCATTTAAAGCATGGTACTATATAAATCTTTAGCTCACAACTGATTGATAAACAAAAATCAGATGATAGGAGAGCACACAAATATATTTACTATAATCTTCTGTTTTGTTTTATATATAGTTTATAAATATTATTATTACATTTAAAACATTATTTTATATTTAAAAAAATACTTAATTTATAATTAATTACATAATTTTTATTTGACACAGCTTCAATGGCTAATGT
>JAGDYQ010000027.1:8140881-8158438 GCA_021962125.1 Bulinus truncatus | reverse complement strand
CCTCCCACCTACATATAAGAAGCCGGTGCCCCACCCCAGAACCACCACATCTACAACAGAATCCATGCCACCACCCGCAACTTGGTCTACACTACTCTACACTTACACAGTTCATATACAGCTGCCAACTATTTTCTTGTAGATTTATCCAGAAATATATAAAAAATATCTAGATACTCATCTCTATACTTATAAGACGCATTTGTTGTCTGTCTGTCTGTCTGTTCCCTTATAACTCAAGGTCCAGACAACGAAATAACGTGAAATTTGTTACACATACACATAATTACATGGGGAAGGTTACAGGACAGGTTTCGTTTCATATCGATGGGTAGTTTAATTGTAATTAATTTTTTTTTATTTTAGTATTTTACTATACTAGTTGCAAGTACCCGGCTTTGCCCGGGTTTAAAATAAGGTTTTCTGTTTACCTTTTGTTTTCTCCCTCCCTCTCTCTC
The DNA here is from genome assembly GCA_021962125.1 of Bulinus truncatus. Classification (NCBI taxonomy): domain Eukaryota; kingdom Metazoa; phylum Mollusca; class Gastropoda; family Planorbidae; genus Bulinus; species Bulinus truncatus. The sequence continues at coordinate 8,157,980 of JAGDYQ010000027.1, read as the reverse complement.
CCTCCCTCCCCCTCCCTCCTTACCCCTCCCTCCTTACCCCTCTCTCCCTTTCTCTTTCCCTCCCTCCCTTTCTCCCTTTCTCCCTCCCTCTCCTTCCTCTCTAACTCTCCCATTACCCTCTCTCTCCCTATCTCCATCCCTTCTTCTCTCACCCCCGTCCCCTATCTCCACCTTCCTCCCTTCCTCCTCCCCCCTCTCTCCCTCCCTGCCCCCTCTCTCTCTATCTCTCACTCCCTCCCACTTCTCCCATCCTCTCTCCCTCCCTCCCTCTCCCGTCTTCCTCTCTCCCCCTCTTCCTCTCTCTCCCTCCTCCCCCTCTCTCCCTTTCCCTCCCTTTCTCCCTCCCTCTCCCACCCTCTCTCCCATCTCTCTCCCCATTCATCCCTCCCTCATTCCCCCTCCCTCCCTCCCTGCCCCCTCACTCTTTCTCTCTCTCCCTCTCTCCCACTTTAATATAGTAAAATACTAAAATAAAAAAAAAATTAATTACAATTAAACTACCCATCGATATGAAACGAAACCTGTCCTATAACCTTCCCCATGTAATTATGTGTATGTGTAACAAATTTCACGTTATTTGTTTGTCTGGATCTTGAGTTATAAGGGAACAGACAGACAGACAGACAGACAACGAATGCGTCTTATAAGTATAGAGATTAAAGTAATCTCGACGGCGCCATAAATAAAATTCCTCTGTGACGTCATTTCCTTATGATCGAATAGAACTTGCGCGCTGGTGCTGTATTGTGCCTTTGTGATGCAAAGAATTGTTGATGTTTTTTCATGCTGTCTGATGTGTACAGTTTGAGGAAGGTAAAGGAATGAAGAAGGATTTTAGAAGAAGTGTGAAACCATAATAATAAGTATATATATATATATATATATATATATATATATATATATACAGAGAGAGAGAGAGAGAGAGATAAAGAGAGAAAGAGGGGGGGCAGGAAAGAAAGAGAGGAAAGGAGGGTAGGAGGGAGGGCGTGAGGGGAAGAGAGGAGGGAGGGGCGTGGACAGGGGGGAGAAAAGAAGGGGGAGAGAGGGAGAGGGAGCAGGGGGAGAGGGAGAGAGAAAGGGAGGGAGAGGGGGTAGGGAGGGAGAGGGGGAGGAGGGAGAGAGATAAAAAGTGAGGGGGGCAGGGAGGGAGAGAGAGGGAATGAGGGGAGGGAGGAAGGGGGAGAGGGGGAGGAGGGAGAGAGTTGGAAAGGGGAGGGGACGGAGAAAGGAGGGAGAGAGGGGTTAGGGAGGGAGAGAGAGGGGAGGGAAGGAGAGAGGGAGAGGATGGGAGAAATGGGAGGAAGAGATAAAGAGAAAGAGGGGGCAGGGAGGGAGAGAGAGGGAATAACCAAATAATGTGAAATTTGTTACGCATACACATAATTACATGGGGAAGGTTATAAGACAGGTTTCGTTTCATCTGGATGGGTAGTTTAATTGTAATTAATTTTTTTATTTTAGTATTTTACTATATTAAAGTAATCTCGACGGCGCCATAAATAAAATTCCTCTGTGAAGTCATTTCCCGATGATCGAATAGAACTTGCGCGCTGGTGCTATATTGTGTCTTTGTGCTGCAAAGAATTGTTTATGTTTTTTCATGCTTCCCTATTTGTACAGCTTGAGGAAGTTAAAGGAATGAAGAAGGATTTTAGAAGAAGTGTGAAGCCATAATAATAAGTATTTATTTATATATATATATATATATATATATACAGAGAGAGAGAGAGAGAGAGAGGCAGGGAGGGAGGGAGAGATAAAGAGAGAGAGAGGGGGGCAGGGGGAGAGAGAGAGGAAAGGAGGGTAGGAGGGAGGGAGGGAGGGGAGGGGGGGAGGGAGGGAGGAAGGGAGGGAGAGAGAGGGAGGTAGGGGGATGACAGGGGGAGAGAAGGAGGGGGAGAGGGAGATGAGAGAGGGAGGGAGGGAGGGGGATGACAGGGGGAGAGAAGGAGGGGGAGAGGGAGATGGGAGAGGGAGGTAGGGAGAAAGGGGAGAGGGAGGGAGAGAGGGAGAGAGAAAGGGAGGGAAGGAAAGAGAAAGGAAGGAAGGGAGATGGGGTAGGGAGGGAGAGAGGGGAGGGAGGGTGAGAGAGGGTGGGAGAGGGAGGGAGAGAGATAAAGAGTGAGGGGGCAGGGAGGAGAGAGAGGGAATGAGGGAGGGAGGAAGAGGGAGAGAGGTGCAGAGGGGAGGGAGGGAGAATGAAGGGGGAGGGAGAGAGGGGTTAGGGGAGGGAACGAGAGAGAGGGGATGGAATGAGAGAGGGAGAAATGGGAGGAAGAGATAAAGAGAGAGAGGGGGCAGGAAGGGAGATAAAGAGAGAGAGGGGAGCAGGGGGAGAGAGGAAAGGAGGGTAGGGAGGGAGGGAGGGAGGGAAGAGGGAGGGAGGAAGGGAGGGGAGAGAGGGAGGGAGGGGGGGATGGACAGGGGGAGAGAAGGATGGGATGGGGGAGATGGGAGAGGGAGGGAGAGAGAGAGGGAGATGGGAGAGGGAGGGAGAGAGGGAGAGAGAAAGGGAGGGAAGGAAAGAGAAAGGAAGGGAGGGAGATGGGGTAAGGGAGGGAGAGAAGGGTGGGAGGGAGAGAGAGAGGGTGGGAGAGAGAGGGTGGGAGGGAGAGAGAGAGGGTGAGAGAGAGGGTGGGAGAGAGGGTGGGAGAGAGGGGGAGAGATAAAGAGTGAGGGGGCAGGGAGGGAGAGAGGGAATGAGGGGAGGGAGGAAGAGGGAGAGAGTTGGAGAGGGGGAGGGAGGGAGAATGAAGGGAGGGAGAGAGGGATTTAGGGAGGGAGAGAGAGGGAGGGAACGAGAGAGGGAGAAATGGGAGGAAGAGATAAAGAGAGAGAGGGGGGCAGGGAGGGAGAGATAAAGTGAGAGAGGGGGCAGGGGGAGAGAGAGGAAACGAGGTTAGGAGGGGGGAGGGAGGGAGGGAGGGAGGGGAGAGAGGGAGGGAGGGGGAGGACAGGGGGAGAGAAGGAGGGGGAGAGGGAGATGGGAGAGGGAGGGAGAGAGAGGGAGATGGGAGAGGGAGGGAGAGAGGGAGAGAGAAAGGGAGGGAAGGAAAGAGAAAGGGAGGGAGAGGGGGTAGGGAGGGAGAGAGGGGAGGGAAGGAGAGAGAGAGGGTGGGAGAGAGGGAGAGAGAGGGTGGGAGAGAGGGAGGGAGAGAGATAAAGAGTGAGGGGGGCAAGGAGGGAGAGAAGAAATGAGGGAGGGAGGAAGAGGGAGAGAGGTGGAGAGAGGAGGGAGGGAGAATGAAGGGAGGGAGAAAAGGGGGGAAGGGAAAGGGAGAGGGAGGGAGGGAGAGAGAGAGGAAGGGAGAGAGGGGGTAGGGAGAAAACAGAAGGTAAACAGAAAACCTTATTTTAAACCCGGGCAAAGCCGGGTACTTGCAACTAGTAAATATATATTCAAATAATCAAAATTGTGTATCTAACTAAATGACAAAATACAATTATTCAGATCTATCATTTGATAGCATATTATATTTTGATTTATCGAAAAATATCTAATTTTGAATTATTTTTTTTTAAATCCTGATCGGCGGCCCAGCTTTGACACCATCCCACCCAACCATCCCTTCAAAAACATCTAAATTAGCCCGCGCCCCATCAGTACCTCCACACCTAATGCACCTCTCCCCAACACCCCCTCCCCTCTCACACATACACACACAAAACATCTCAATTTTCCCATACTGCAACTGCCACAGTCCGCGACCACAAACACTGAAACCATTTTTCCAAATGACTCATGGGCAAATTATCTACGACACGATGAGGGAGAGGGGGAAAAAACAGTTTTCAAAACCACAAACCACAACAATATGGCCGAGTGGAAAAGAAAAAAAAAATAGAGTGACATAAACATTAGACCTGTCCTTAAAACACATACACACCTACACACACACACACACCTACACACACACCTACACACACACACCTACACACACACCTACACACACACACACCTACACACGCACACACCTACACACACACCTACACACACACCTACACACACACACCTACACACACACACCTACACACACCTACACACACACACCTACACACACACAGCTACACACACACACCTACACACACACACACACACACCTACACACACACCTACACACACACACACCTACACACACACACACAACACCGGCAATCATAATACTGGATCCCCCACACCTCCCCACTTTCCTCCCTTTTTCTATTTTTTTTTCTGCCAAGTTCTACCCCCCCCCCCTTCCCCTCCCACCCCCATCTGCCCTTCCCAGGCCAAGGTGAAACGTATCCACAGCGTAATAGATGGGGGGGGGGGAGAGTCTTTTTTTGGCGGGAAAAAATCGCAAAGTAGGTTACACAAGATAGCAGTAGTGTGTGTTTGTGCCCGTGACCTCGTCGTGAGAGAAACTGGGCTAGGAAACTGACTTGCGTCAGTCCAACGGTTACATACAACAACCTGTAAGAGTAGTATCTAGCTAGTAAACAACACTTGTAGCTATTCAGAGGGTTTATTTTCACGCTAAAAAAATATCAAATCAATTACATTATATTACATTGAAGTGGGCAATATATACAATACCAGGGGCGTCCTCGCATGAGGTCAATACCAGGGGGGGGTCTTCGCATGAGGTCAATACCAGGGGTGTCCTCGCATGAGGTCAATACCAGGGGTGTCCTCGCATGAGGTCAATACCAGGGGTGTTCTTACATGAGGTCAATACCAGGGGTGTTCTTACATGAGGTCAATACCAGGGGTGTCCACGCATGAGGTCAATACCAGGGTGTCCTCACATGAGGTTAATACCAGGGGTGTCCTCGCATGAGGTCAATACCAGGGGTGTTCTTACATGAGGTCAATACCAGGGGTGTCCACGCATGAGGTCAATACCAGGGGTGTCCTCGCATGAGGTCAATAACAGGGGTGTTACATGAGGTCAATACCAGGGGTGTTCTTACATGAGGTCAATACCAGGGGTGTCCACGCATGAGATCAATACCAGGGGTGTCCTCGCATGAGGTCAATACCAGGGGTGTTCTTACATGAGGTCAATACCAGGGGTGTTCTTATATGAGGTCAATACCAGGGGTGTCCACGCATGAGGTCAATACCTGGGGTGTTCTTACATGAGGACAATACCAGGGGTGTTCTTACATGAGGTCAATACCAGGGGCGTCCTCGCATGAGGTCAATACCAGGGGTGTTCTTACATGAGGTCAATACCAGGGGTGTCCTCGCATGAGGTCAATACCAGGGGTGTTCTTACATGAGGTCAATACCAGGGGTGTTCTTACATGAGGTCAATACCAGGGGTGTTCTTACATGAGGTCAATACCAGGGGTGTTCTTACATGAGGTCAATACCTGGGGTGTCCTCATATGGTAAAGAAAAAGCCCACTAAAAGAGAGCACTGTTCTCAATGTGACAATGTTAGTGAAATAAATGCATGTATTATGGTTGCAATAGATTCTATGCAGGGCGCACAGACTAAACAAAGACTCGCCTTAGGTCACCTGAGCCCTATTTGGCCATTACCCGAATGTGTCAGAGATCAAAGCGTTTGGTAGATTTTTTTTCCTCATTGTTTTCGGAAGTATTACTTGAAAGAAAAGTGATTTTTTTGTCCTTTTCAAGTAAATTACTTTGTACATCTTTATCTGCCCATATGTGCTTGCTGTTATATGTACAATATTCTCATATGACTTTACATTTATAAAAGCTACATATAAATTGCTCGCAAGATTATGTCTCACTGGTCAAAGGTCACCTGGTCAGTATTCAGTAAACCGTTCTCATATTTTCACTAGATGCCCACAAGCTAATATGCTAATGACCGCTAAATAAATCTCAAGGCCCTAAATCAAGATGCAGTTTTACCTTATCACTTCTAGTTTACAGATCATTGGGAAGAACAACAACATACATTGAGAAAAGAAAAAGAAACCATGAGCTCCTGACACACCCACCTGATGGAGGAAGTCTTACATCTGCGCAGTGAAACCATGAGCTCCTGACACACCCACCTGATGGAGGAAGTCTTACATCTGCGCAGTGAAACCATGAGCTCCTGACACGCACCTGATGGAGGAAGTCTTACATCTGTTGTTTTTTCTATTGTTTTTCAAGGACGGTTTATATATTTTTTTGTTTCTGCCAAGTTAACATTTAAATAAACTGCCATGAAATGTGTTGATAAAAATATTCGTATATATATATATATATATATATATATATATATATATATATATATATATATATATATCAACTTTCTATACTAACAAGCTTTCACGTTAAAAAAAATAATTATGAATTCATTTCTTACAACATTGTCAGATTTCAATTAATTTTGATATTCTATAGTCATGTATGTAATCATATCAGTGAAGTAAGGGAGGAGGGGGAGGCATGGGGGGTCATCATGCCCCCACAAAAAGGGCGCCAAATGGTCCGCAAAACATATAATATTATATGGTTTTTGGATGGCAGGAGGGGTGGGGGGGCTAAAAGGTATTGTGCCCCGGGCGCGCGTTAAGCTCGCTACGCCACTGAATCGTATCCCTGTATAATCTTAACCACAGCCTAGACTTATTAATTACGTACCTGATTGGCTGGGGGAAAAAACATTTAAAAAAAAAAGATAAACTGAAAGTTGAAAGTGTGATATATCAACATGGCTGGATAATGAGATGATTTATCAGACACAAGAGACCATGGTTTAATTAATTTTTTTTTTAAAAGATTGAATATCATTTATCTTTCACAGATATTGTCTACTGATTGATGATCGATTATATGTGTATCATGAATGAAACTACCTGTTGCTTAAGGAACCCATTCTGTATTAATTCCTATCCGTTTTGATGCTATAGGGCCCCAACGGGTACACTTGTGTAGGGCCCCAACGGGTACACTAGTATAGGGCCCCAATGGGTACACTTGTGTAGGCCCCAACGGGTACACTTGTGTAGGGCCCCAACGGGTACACTTGTGTAGGGCCCCAACAATCTCTGACTATGGACCCCCAAAAACCAAAGGACGGATCTAAATCTGTCTATGTGTTTGTCTATGTTTGTTGAATATATATATATATATATATATATATATATATATATATATGCGCGCATCTGTGTGCATAAATCTATTGTTTGCGCACCTGACCTGACTGTCTATAAATCTAGCTGTATATCTTTCTTTTCAACGAAATGTATGCGTATCTTATTGATCTATATGTCTGTCTATGCGAGTACTGGCATACCACGACCAACATACTTAGCTGCCATTATTACCCTAAACAGGTTCAAATCTTACATGGTTACTTCTCTAAACATTCGGCTCTAAAATTCCAGAGCAGCTGGCATAGAAAGTAAGGGGAGGTAAAGAAGTTGTTTTCCTAACCGACATATGAGTTGCTGATTTTTTGTTCTAAATTCAGTCAGTGGTGTATATGCATATGTGTGTGTGTGTGTGTGTGTGTGTGTGTGCTCTTTATGCAGGGTGACAGCCTGTGTCTGTGTGTATGTATATTATGGTTTCTGTGTGTGTGTTTGGCGGGGGGGGGGGTAACACCTAGAAACCCATTTAATCTCATGCTATCACTCCATGAATGTACCGTGTGAAATTATTAAAAGTATCGCATCATGTTTCACCCGATTCACGTTATCCGTTCTGGCAAGTGAACTCGACAGGGGGCCATATTGTTCAGCAGAAAGCAACGCCCACCAAAAAAAAAAAATGAACGGCTCATCTTCAGGTTTCATGTAAATTTTGGTCGCGTCACCCCAGAAAACAACAGCCACTGTGGCTGATGTGACGGCGGCGCTGGTTCATGGCGTCGACTGCAGGGTTAATAGAGTGGGCCGCATGATGGATGGGTGGGGGGGATGACATTTCAACTAGGTGTCTGTACCTAGGTGTCAGTATCTAGGTGTCTGTATCTAGGTGTCAGTATCTAGGTGTCAGTACCTAGGTGTCAGTATCTAGGTGTCTGTACCTAGGTGTCAGTATCTAGGTGTCAGTATCTAGGTGTCTGTACCTAGGTGTCAGTATCTAGGTGTCAGTATCTAGGTGTCTGTATCTAGGTGTCAGTATCTAGGTGTCAGTACCTAGGTGTCAGTATCTAGGTGTCTGTACCTAGGTGTCAGTATCTAGGTGTCAGTACCTAGGTGTCAGTATCTAGGTGTCAGTATCTAGGTGTCTGTATCTAGGTGTCAGTATCTAGGTGTCAGTATCTAGGTGTCAGTATCTAGGTGTCAGTATCTAGGTGTCAGTATCTAGGTGTCAGTATCTAGGTGTCAGTATCTAGGTGTCAGTATCTAGGTGTCAGTATCTAGGTGTCAGTACCTAGGTGTCAGTATCTAGGTGTCTGTACCTAGGTGTCAGTATCTAGGTGTCAGTACCTAGGTGTCAGTATCTAGGTGTCAGTATCTAGGTGTCTGTATCTAGGTGTCAGTATCTAGGTGTCAGTATCTAGGTGTCAGTATCTAGGTGTCAGTATCTAGGTGTCAGTATCTAGGTGTCAGTATCTAGGTGTCAGTATCTAGGTGTCAGTATCTAGGTGTCAGTATCTAGGTGTCAGTATCTAGGTGTCAGTATCTAGGTGTCAGTATCTAGGTGTCAGTATCTAGGTGTCAGTATCTAGGTGTCAGTATCTAGGTGTCAGTATCTAGGTGTCAGTATCTAGGTGTCAGTATCTAGGTGTCAGTATCTAGGTGTCAGTATCTAGGTGTCTGTACCTAGCATCATGGGATTTCTTTATGATCTACATTCTACACAGCGGTTCTCACCTTATTAAACGGACCTCGGCCCAGCCCACTCGAACTCATAACACACACACACACACACCCCATTTGTAAAAAAAAGATTGTTACATAACGGGAGGGGGGCATTATTCTATGACGTATAATTTATACAAACTAAGTGGCGTGTGGCTCTGCAGTGACCGAGGGCTCACTTGTAAGTGCCCGTGTGTGACGCCTCTGTACGTATGAGATGAAATCTCTCAGATACTGTACACCACTAATGAGACGTTTTTTTATGGTGCCCTTCTTTCATCCCCAACACAGCCGATAGTGCAATGGTCCATGGAGGCACCACGGGAGATATTGAGGGAACTTTGGACATGATCTGAAATATCCATTGGTCCTCACCGGGGATCGAACCAGGGACACTCAGGTCGACAGTTCAGTTCTTTGTTGCCACACGATCAACTGTAAGTGCTCGTAGACAGGGACTCCACCGGACTACGTCTTCAAACCCTGGATGGTACCGGACTACGTCTTCAAACCCTGGATGGTACCGGACTACGTCTTCAAACCCTGGATGGTACCGGACTACGTCTTCAAACCCTGGATGGTACCGGACTACGTCTTCAAACCCTGGATGGTACCGGACTACGTCTTCAAACCCCGGATGGTACCGGACTACGTCTTCAAACCCTGGATAGTACCGGACTACGTCTTCAAACCCTGGATGGTACCTGACTACGTCTTCAATCCCTGGATGGTATCGGACTACGTCTTCAAACCCTGGATGGTACCGGACTGCGTCTGAATACAGGAGCCCCTTTCCGGATAGTCAAGTCGTTTAAAAGCATTTTACAAAGAGCGATTGTGGAGGCGGGAGGGGGGTAAGGTGTCACGGTCTCTGCCCCCTGACAGGTTTTAATCTTCTTGCCCCCACCCCCACCCTCCCCCGTGGTGGACCTGGCGTGGTACATAATAACGATTAAATGCCGCCTGTGACCTATTTTCTCCGCGGTGACTAGTTGACCTTTGAACTAGTTTTGGTTTAATATAAGTTCCGGAGATCAAAGTCTCTTCCTTTACTTGGATGCTGTGCCGTTCAGATTGCTGCTACTTTTCGCAAATTAGCTACTTTTCAAGACCATGCGCAATAAAAAAAAAAAGCTGTGCAAGAATTACATGTATTGTTTAATTACTAATATAAAGAATGTGCGCGCTACTTTGTGCTATTTATTTATTTATGTTTTGTTTAGATTTGGTCCAAATCTTCTGACAAACTCTGTGCAACAGAATATTTGAGGCAGTACACTTCATCTAACAATCTTACTGATCCCTCTCCCCCTCCCCCTCCTTCCACCCTTAATCCCCTTCTCACCCCAACCAACTTACGGATTCCGAACCATTAATACAAAAGAAGCCTTGTTTGTTTTGATATATTTAATGGTACTTTAATTTCCAGTGGTCATCTAATATACTTATCGAAGTCCAAGACAAGATTACAATCCAAGACAAGATTACAATCTTCAAAAAAAAAAAATACTATAGTAGTTTATTAATCGTACCAACAGTGTTTTAAGTGCTGCTGTTATTTAAACAAAGTCATTAAACTGGGAAGGATGTCACGCAAAGTTTTCTAGATAGGCAACTAGACAAACATCAACATATGAAGATGGGTGGATAACTAGAGATAACACTCCGTGTCCGACCAATTGTCTGTTTGTTGATTTTAACTTCAGTTTAAGTTAATTAAACACGCTAGTTGATTTAGGTACATGGTTGGGGGGAGGGGGGGGGGAAGGGGGAAGAGTGGTCTTTGTGGGAGAGGGATTCAAGTACAAAGTACACCATAGCACAGATAACTGTGTACGTCATATGTGTTAGCTCATATGTATTGGCTGTGTACGTCACAAGTATCAGCTGTGTACGTTATATGTACGTCAGACGTTTTAGCTGTGTACGTCTCACACACGCACACACACACACATATATATATATATAAGCTGTGTATGTCATATGTCTCACCTGGGTACGTCATATGCTTTAGCTGTATATAACATGTTTAAGCTGTATATTTCATATATCTCTGTCTGCTGTTTACGTGTGATATCATACACATATTGATATAAATTATCATTATTACAAATATAAACCGTCGGTGAGCATGTAGATTATTCATATACTTTTTTTTATTTCATTCCCCCCCCCTCCACCCCTACAAATATATTCCCAGCTAGTTGATACAGAGTATATCAAAAGGGTTATCTCTAGTCCATCTTGAGTGAAAATGTCCGTTAACTTAGATTATCGCGTCATACACCACCCTGACATGTATCTGTTTATTTATTCCAACTGTTGGTGCGTACAAAATGTACAGGAGGGTTTGTGGGGTGGGAGGGGAGGGAGGGGGGGTAATTTCATTTCCATTAAGTCAGAAACATTTTTTTTTTAAGTACTCACTAGAGCGAGATGAAACAGGGAGACTAGAATCAGTCATCTGTGACTGGTAGTGCGTGGCGTGCATGTCACTACTGACAAGTCATAAACTGAGGGGTGGGGTGTGGGGGCACAGTATAGGTGCTGGAGGTGGTGGTGGAGGCGGGAATGGGAGAGGGCGGTGTTTGTTGCATTAGTACCAGAGTGACACTTAAGTTGATTCCACGGGGTGGGGGGGGGGAGGTTGGATGGAGAAAGAATGTGTGGAGATCTCGCAGTGATAGAGAGAAGAGATAAAGCGGTAAACATTTTAAAAGACAGACTAAAAGTAAACGCTCCGACTTTAGAATGGAGTAACGGTTCTCAGGTTTTTCAACTCTCAGAACCCTTTCACCAGCCAATCTCCTTGACAGAGCCCACCCAGACAGGGACGAGGCGTGAGTGTTGCCGGTCTAACTCTTCGACAAAAATGTATTGATGTTTTTTTATGCTAAATACAATTCACAAACTAACAAAGATCTATATATTTGAATAAAGTATTGGACTCGCAACATATACGAATTATATATAACTGATGATATATATATATATATATATATATATATATATATATATATATATATTTAAACTTGTAGTCATTTTATAATGATTGATTATGCAAGCTATATTCAATAAACACAGTACCATTATATAGCTTTAACACTCACGCCTCGTCCCTGCACCCAGACCTACCATATGTTATGTAACGCAACGATTGGGTTTTTTCGAAGGGAGGTGGTTAATTGGTTATTCCTTTCATTTTGTTTGTCCTGTAATGACATTGAGAACTTACAATGTGACAGGGCTGGCTAACAATGACTTTGGGTTCAGCAAAATATCCTTTGAGGCATCAAACACTTACATGTGTATTTTTGCTGTAATTTATACCATTCATTAACGTTTTTATTGTGATATTCGATTGTCTGTCAGGGCGGTCTACCTCAGTTAACCCTTTAGTGCATATCATTATCTTTATGTATAAGTGTATACACAATGTATTCTATAGTACCTGAAATATACGTGATTCAAGCTACATAATGACATATCAATGGGCGGTGCCCCATTGCTAGGATGAGTTTTCGAATGAGACTGTCGGAAGCTGTGTCTGGGGAGGAAACAGCGACCAGCATTTGATCGTCATGGGCTAACGATAATAACTGACCACTGAATAACAGGACAGTGGTTATATTCAATGTCCAATGTATAACACATCAGTAGTTATCTTCAATATCCTCTGAATAAAACGACAGTGGTTATCTTCAATGTCCAGTGTATAACACATCAGTAGTTATCTTCAATGTCCAATGTATAACACATCAGTAGTTATCTTCAATGTCCAATGTATAACACATCAGTAGTTATCTTCAATGTCCAATGTATAACACATCAGTAGTTATCTTCAATGTCCAATGTATAACACATCAGATGTTATCTTCAATGTCCTCTGAATAAAACGACAGTAGTTATCTTCAATGTCCAATGAAAAAAATTCGCATCCAATTGTCGCCTAAACTCGGCTGGGTCTCTGGATGCACACAAAATTTGGACCCCTTAGAAAAATAGAGAAATAAAGTTACAAGTGTTAATTTAGAATTTTACCTGAGTATAATCTGAACCGTTAAAAGCCACGCACCCCCCCCCCCCGATAAATCAGTCTCTGCTCACATCCAATAAATGTTTACCAATTATATAGGACTGCAGCAAGAATATTGACTAAATCTTTCACCATTAACCGTTTTCTTTTCATGCAGTTAAATACAAAATTGCTAAATGTTTGTTGTTCTCTCAATTTGTGTAGAACAGGAATATGCCATGTCTCAGTTAGGTTTTACTCAGTGATACTGTTTGTAGAATTATATGTGTGTGTGGGGGGGGGGGGGGGGAAGGGGGTCACACGGAGAGAGTCCGCCTGAGTGGTCACCCCTAAGAAGAAGGTGCTGATGTAAGCAATATTAAAGAATGTACCGGCCATACGAAGCTACTGGCGACTGCACGACAAAGAGAGGGAAAGGGACATAGTCACGCACGATAATAATAGTTTATTTCAAAGTTAAAGAGGCCAAAAATTATTGGTCCAAAACTTTCTGATTGCACTATCGTGACTATTGCAAAGCTCCTAAAGTTCCCCCCCCCCCTTCCCCAATCAACAAAACTTGTTCGATGGTAACTGATGGTTGATACAACAACTAATTATTTTCCAAAAAAATTTCTACACCCTGATTGTATGTTTCTGTAACTACGGAGACAGTTGGGTTGGTGGACTCCGTGACTATTTCATGTACAGTGGCATGGTATGTGGCCAGTGTTACAATGTATCTGGCATCATTTATATTCTAAATATTTATCTATCTATTTTTAAATAATCTGCAGCGCTTTTCGAAACAATTTTTTTTAATGAAATCAACTCTCTTTCCCCAAATTCTGTTAATTCCTCTTAGCTCATAATTATTGATGACGTAACCTGTTGTTGTTTTTGTACAATGGTAAATACAGTTTTTTTTTTTTTAAATCGTCATATTCTCGATAAAAGATGTACTATAGTACAGCTCTATATTTATTATACATTACCAGAGGCGGATCAAAGTACGGGCTCAGCGCCCGGGGCCCTCTAATATTTAAGGGCCCCGACAAAGCCAATTTTAATCCATTTGATATTTCTCTCATTTTCTAAAGGGCCCAATATTTTTTGTTCCCCCGGGGCCTGAAGTGACACAGGTCAGGCCCTGGATATTACAGCTCGATGTAAGAGACACTGCCTATACTATACTACAGCTCGATGTAAGAGACACTGTCTATAATGTACTACAGCTCGATGTAAGAGACACTGTCTATAATATACTACAGCTCGATGTAAGAGACACTGTCTATAATATACTACAGCTCGATGTAAGAGACACTACCTATAATATACCACAATTCGATGTAAGAGACACTACCTATACTATACTACAGCTCGATGTAAGAGACACTACCTATACTATATTGTTTCACTCTGATATTGAAAACAAAATGCTATAATGAATTTTTTATAATTTGAACGTTTTGTCTGTAAGTAGTCATGACTGATTTGGCCAATTATTTTATTAGTTCCAGAATGCACCCCTTCCCTTCCCTCCATCCCCAGGTCGCTCAGTCGAAAATTCCTTAAAACAAATTCTAGAATCGATTGTCTACATCGAACTTTACCAACTAATGACGCTAAAGTCTTTTTGCTTATATGTGTGACGGGCCCGGATTGGGTCCACGTGTGTAGTTTGACAACCCCTCCCCCACCCCACTGAATTACGGCATTGGTAATATAAAAATACTTGGGGAATTTGAAATTTAAATGGCTTGTATATTAGAGGGATCAGTAGTGAACGTAAGCCAGATCAAATATTACGATATTTGTCAAATAAATTGTTATGAAATGTGCAACACAGATGCCTGGATCCTTTACAATAACCCACAATTAGGTCATTGATGAGGTACAACTGACCAGGACGTGTGTAAAATAAATGGCCCAGGACTCTATCGAGTTAAATGACTTGCTCACGGGTGCGACAAATGACTAAGATATTTGCAAACACTAAACTAAATGACTAAGATATTTGCAAACACTAAACTAAATGGGTGAGATGGAAGGGCTTGGGTGATGGTGCAAACTGTGATGGCGCCGCTCAGCGTGGGGAATCTCAACTCTTTCTTATTGGATTAGAGGCAATAACTTAATAATGTGAGAACCTTAGGAGAGCACTTTTCAGGGCAGTGATTGGACATTTGTTGAATGAAACCCTGGGAGATGTTAACTGTGACAGCTATTTATAGACATTGCTCCATAATTCAATTATCTTGATATTTGATTGCTTGGATCCATTGAGCTGGTGAAGAGAAGTTAGTATTTAATTATTGAATACAAATGAATGGGGAATATCTATTTACTATTTTAATTACAATGGCACTTTGTAAAATGAAGCTTTCAGAACATGTACTGAAGAAAGTGTAAGGGCTTACAATAATATTTATCAACTTACCTGAGTAGAAGAGTTGTATAAGTTTTGTTTCTTATTTGTAACATGTTTTTGAATATGTTTATAACGGACTCTCTCCAAAGTAAACTGCTGATATCTTTTCTAAACATAATGCTTGAGTTGGAGAAACAAGTGACTTAATAAGAAAAAGATTCAGCAAAACCGATTGAGCAGTCGAATTGCTCATTTAGATTTTGAATGAATGAATTTTGTTAGAAAACTAAAACAATTTTTTTTAAGGGTGGCACGGGTGGCCGAGTGGTGTTGATGCTCGACAGTCGACCTGAAAGTTCTGTGTTCGATTCTCGGTGAGAACCATGGAATTTTACCAGGTTTTATTTGGTGCAAAGTCGTCCAACAAGTCCACCACCCAGCTTTAAATGGTCACCTGACTTTGATTTGAATCTATTCGATTTTAAAATATTTGATCCTATGCCAAAGCCCCCCCCCCCCACTGCCATTTGAACAACGCTGCTGGTCGTTGTGCTAACCACACAATCCCTTTATATGCCGATGTTATAGAAACAGATGAATTCCACACTTCATCTGCCCCGATGGCCCGTTTGGGCTAAGGGAACTTTACTTTTTCACTAATACAATTTTATACCCAAAAAATATTTTACCAAAAATACGCACAGCTTATTAATATGGTAAAAAATCATGATTTGACTTTACTGAAACAGAACTTACGCTGACACTAAACTAACACAAATGAGCGGAATATGTCAAAACAACCAGCAATGTTATTAGATTAATCAAAAAATCTAATTTAAAAAAATCAAAAAAATTCTATAAAACTTTTACTCCTAGATATTTTGTAATTTTGAATGCTTTAAATTTTACAAAAAATGTTTTGCTCGAATCCATTTGTGGACATCATCAATAACAATAACAAAAAAATATCAGATGATCTCCCTTGAATAGTCATGCTTGATGAAATATCTGATGACTTGGCGACGGGTAATGTAGGCAGTCGCTTGCATGTTTCAGGTTTGAATCTTAGAGCTGTTCGTAACATACACCCATTTCAGTGGCTGCATGAGCGTTGTCATGGTGGTGTACGACAGACGTTGTAAAGTTGTTCTAATAGTGGGGGGGGGGGGGGGGGGGGCTTAGGCATAGGAACAAAGATATTAAAATTAAAGAGATTAAAATCTCATCAATAAACAACGGAATGCTAAATAATTAACATTGACATATTTGGTCGTTTTAAAAATGTATTTTACAGTGAAATGATCTTAGAGTAAAAACTAATTTGTTGTTGCATTCTATTCATCAGAGTTTGTCTAATGATGTTAAATAAAATCTGACTTTTGAAGAAGTGGACTGTACTGAAATCTACAAGCAAAACTTTACACAAAAGTGGTTTTATAGTCTCTTTAACACTGTATTGATTGTGAAACGTCAAAAGAATAATTTTATTTTTTTCAATGTTATTGATGTTTTTGAATGTATGGAAAAATGTGACGTGCGACACGTTCTACTTTCTAACCTTCTGATTTGAAACTGTCACACAGTTGGGCAGATTAAGTCAGTAATGGTGGGTGGAAGGGGTGTGGGGAGAGTGTATGTCATCTCATTCGTTTATCACCCCACCCCCTCCCCATCTCCAAAAATAAAAAAAAAAAAAAGGTTTCGCCGTCAGAGGTCATCGTCCTCTGCCTTGATCTATCCAGACTTTCCCCCTCCCCTCGTCACATTGACACATGCAGGTTATTGAACTGGGTCAAGATAGCTGTGACTGGAGTACAGTACCTGGAGCCTCGTCACATCCATTTCATCATCACTGTACCCAATCACTGTGCCCATCATTGTACCCATCATTGTACCCATCATTGTACCAATCACTGTACCCATCACTGCACTCATCATTGTACCCGT